>VYXH01010324.1:95562-120645 GCA_013397275.1 Burhinus bistriatus
TAACTTGACTATATTTTCGCTAACTCTTCTCAAAATCTTACTTTTATCTTATGAATGTGAGCATACTGACTTTGCAGCCCTGAAACCCTGTAGGGCACTATTAAGGGCCTCACAGGAGTCCCTTTTGAAAAGTCATGCACCAGAACCGACAAGAATGTAGAGTGATGTCTGCTAGATTTCTGCTCTCTCTTGAACCCAGCTCAAAGAGATGACTTCCCAGATGCTCCTGAGGAGCGCCTTTGTCCTTTGAACTGTCCTAGACCAAATGTCAATTACTCTGTCACTATCGTCTTCTGTAGGATAGCTTCAATGAGACACCCTAATGTGCAAAACAAACCAGACCCTGTGCTGTACTCTTATTATGTATACTTTTGCCGTGATAGAAAATACACAGTTTCAGAAGCGCATATTCATTAGTTTGTTTCTGAACTCATGCAATTTTTTCTCAACCCTAGTTGTCAGGAAGCCTTTTCATTTAAACAGAAAACTGAATTTAAAAATTCCTATGAAGACTAGCTTCCCTGAAATCATAGAATCATAGAATCGTTTAGGTTGGAAAAGACCCTTAAGATCATCCAGTCTTTGAAAAAACAAAAACTGAAAAAAATTAACATAAACAGTTGTTCGGTGAGAAAAAGTTGATAGCCTGACTAAATACTTGGAAAATTTTCCAATATAAATTTCAGTCCATGTTTGAATCTAGTATCTTTTTATTTCAAGGTATGTGAGATTTTGTGGGGAAGCTGTGTTGATTTACAGAAAACAGGTAAGGGTTAGCTAGCTACTCTATTTCAGCATAATATTGTCATACAGAGAGTTTTGCAAGGGATAGAGAATATTGGGCTTCAACCCCTGCTAAAATTTTGTCAGTGATCCAGAGGTAAATACATAATGACAGCTAAAAGATCTTTGAAAAGCACAAAGACTTTTGGAGTGATAAACAAAAAAGAGAACAGAACAATCAGAGGTGGTGATCAGGCAGGTTTGGCAACTTAAGGCTACCCAAATACAGTGCTTCAATACAACCATGCACAAAATCTAGGAACAAATAGTGCGATCCACTGACACCAGCTCACAAACCAGAACATAGTGACAGAAATAGCTTAAATGTGAAAAAAAATACATATCACATTTAACAAGACTTTCCATTGCAAAGTAATGAAAAACTGAATGTCTAAACAGCTATTGTGGTTAAACCCAGTAGGCAGCGCAGCCCCACACAGCTGCTCGCTCATTTCCCCCAGTGAGATGGAGGAGAGGAACCGAAGTATTAAATTGCAAAAAACTCATGGGCTGACATAAAGACAGTTTAATAGGCAAAGCAAAAGCTGCGCGTGCAAGCAAAGCACAGTGAAGACTTTATTCACTGCTTCCCATCAGCAGGCAGATGTTTAGCCATCCCCAGGAAAGCAGGACTCTGTCACATGTAAACTTTACTTGGGAAGACAAATGCCGTCACTCCCAAACGTCCACCCCAGCTTCCTCCCGCTTTCCCACAGTTTTTATTGCTGAGAATGATGTCATATGGTATGGGATATCCCTCTGCTCACTTGGGGTCAGCTGTCCAAGCGCTGTAAGCACTACTTAGCAGTAACTAAAACACGGATGTGTTATCAACACTGTTCAGGTAACAAATCCAAAACACAGCACCATACAAGCTACTATGAAGAAAGTTAACTCTACCCCAGCCAAAACCAGTAAAACAGGTAAAATGCTAAAGACCCACAAGCGTTACTCAGAGGAGCTCACTCTACTTTGACAAAAAGGACTGGAAGCTAATGTCACATCAGTGCATAGGTACCTTCACAAGGGGAAATAACTTTATTTATTGGAGAGAGGAACAAAAGGAACCACCGGTCAGAGATAAAAGTTAGACACATTTAAATCACATAGTAAGTATGTGGTTTTAACCTGAAGACCAACTAAACTTTTCTATAAACTGTCAAGGAAGTTTCTGGGAATTCCTGCACATTTCATACACATTTTTCAGAAAGATAAACTTTGTGAATCAGAAGTTACACTTTCCTTAAGCACAACTATGATAAAGTATTAAGCTGGTGAAATATTACAATTTGCACTATTAACTGAATTAAAGAACAATAAATATTTTTTTCTTCTGGCTATAATATCAGTTTACCAACTGGACATACATTTTAGCCACAGAATGAAACACGCTTTTTGCTGTGATTAGTGTATCAGTATTAATGATCAAGAATTAAAGGCTTCAGGTGGGGAAGAAAGGGAAGAACCTCTTTGACACTTATGGACCCAATTTAAATATTAATTTTGTACTTGCATAACTAACAGCAAACCATTGAACATTGGTGAATCACATCCCATGTCTCTAGTGTTTGTAAAAATCCATACGCTTCACAACAAAAATGAATGAAAAATGCAGCTCTTGTAATGGTCAATATTCTAGCCCAGCCCATTGCATATTGTCAGAATTAAATCACAGGGCAAGAATGATGTGAAAATGACTCTGCAAAGACAGAAAGGGCAGTTAGGCATGACATTAATGAGAACAAATAATGCTCCTCAGAAACTAGAATGGGTACATGTTAATGTACCCAGTAAATTCTTGAGCATGTTCAGCATAAACTTTTTTTTTCAGAGTTCCGAGCAAAGTTGAATCATTATACAGTTGATGAAGAATCATAGAATCATAGAATTGTTTAGATTGGAAAAGACCCTTAAGATCATCCAGTCCAACCATTGACCCTACTCTACCAGGTCTGCCACTAAACCATGTCTCTACGCGCCACATCTACACAACTTCTAAGCACTCCTAGGGATGATGACTCAACCACCTCCCTGGGCAGCCTGTTCCAATGCTTGATAACTCTTTCAGTGAAAAATTTTTTACTAATGTCCAGCTTAAACCTCCCCTGGTGCAACTTGAACCCTTTTCCTCTTGTCCTATCACTAGTTACTTGGGAGAAGAGACCAGCTCCCATCTCACTACAAGCTCCTTTCAGGTAGTTGTAGAGAGCAATAAGGTCTCCCCTCAGCCTTCTCTTCTCCAGACTAAACAATCCTAATTTGCTCAGCCGGTCCTCACAAGACATGTTCTCCAAACCCCTCACCAGCTCTGTTGCCCTTCTCTGGACATGCTCCAGCACCTGAATGTCCCTCCTATACTGTGGCGCCCAAAAGTGAATGCAGGACTCAAACTGTGGCTTCACCAGGGCTGAGTACAGGGGCACAATGACTTCCCTGCTCCTGCTGGCCACACCATTCTTGATACGGGCCAAGATGCCGCAACTACTTTCATAACTACTTGAGTCTCAGATTCCTTAAACATAATGGTTCAAAACCACTGCTTCTAGTAATGACTAGAGCTACACAGACTCTTCAAGAACTTCACTCTGCTTCTGCAAATATTTCTAGTTTTTTGGTTTCGTTTTTGATATTTTTTTTCTTCATCCTATATCTGTGAAACCTGTGTGCATTACAAAAATCTTTAAAACGAAGACTATAAAAGTTTCCACCTATAACTTAGTAACCTATCTGAAAAGGAAAAATAAGATGCTATCGTAATAGCTGTATCCAATTACAAGACCTTTTCCTATTAAATGGGATGTAATCAAAGGAGTATATTGTTGCATTTTCATATTAATTTAAATAAATTTACTGCTTTTCTTTAATATTCTCCAGCTCAGCGCTCTAAGGACTATGAGTTACTAAAATAAAAATTTATGCTCAATGAGTTTCATAGTTCCATATTTTATTATAAGAAGGATGAAAAAGAAAAAACTTGTCTGTGAAAATGGTAAAGACCTTCCGACATTGTACTGAGAACTCCTTTCTATTTTGATCTTTTTCATTATTTCCTTCACAAGCTTTTATTTACTAACCCACTAGTGTCCTTACTCCTCAAAGTCCCCTTTAGAAAGCATAATTTTCTGTCTTTTCAGTAAGCAATAACAACAACTATTATTGACATTTATTGTTACATGCTGAGTTTTATGGCAGGAAGTCAGATATTCTCCGTAACTTTCTCTGTTGGCCCAATTGACCAAAGTTTTACTGCTGAAGCTAACACTAAGGTAAATAGTTAGGTTTCTATACTGCAGAAATGCAGTTACAAGGTTACCACCATTTTATTTGCTTTCCTTTTTCCAAACCTAAAAAATATATCTCTTTCTCAAAATATCTAGCTGGAAAAAAAAAATAAAAATTAATTGCCTATGTCTAGGTAAAAAAATAATTTTAAGAGTGAATTACTTCTTTAAAAATAAAAAATATTAAAATCCCACAGTATAGTGAATGAGATGGCCTTTTGCACACACAAAAACCCTCCTGTAGCAATTTAATTCATCAGTGTAAAACCACCATCAAAAATAAAATAGCAAGATATGGACATTTTAGAAAAGTTTAGAGAAAAGTAACTCTCTTTTCCGAAAGCTCTTCTTTAGAAGCTTACTGCACACAAAGAGTCCAAAACACAGTTTAAAACCAAGTGCACTGAAACACAACCTCATACCAGAGTTCATGAAAAAAAATTATACAAAAGTCTCTTTATAAGTACCCACATTCCAGCTACATTTTCTTATGGTTGCATTCAAGTCAGTTCCCATTCTAGTGCCCTGTTTAATTCGATTATGTGGGGGTTTATTTGCTTGACAGACATAATAGTCAATTAATGCTAACACATGCTAAATCCTGTAACATCTTCTACTCTGATATCCAACTGAAAGTACCTTTGATAGTGTCAGCAGTTCACATTCTAAACTTAGACAAAATAATTATCTGAAGAATGATAGGTTTTTATGCATATCAGCAGCCATTCATACAGCAAGATCTGCTATGGTCCATTGTGTTTGTAATCCACGGATTACATTCTGAGTACGCATTGACACGACCGACAATAACAGCTCCATTATGCCCTATCATCCCAACTAACCATGAATCTCAAAGCATTCTCCTCTACATTTCTGTGAGCTTCAGTTGCCTCCTCCTTTTTATAGATATTTGTAAATAAAAATACAAACGAAGTATAGAAGACACAAAATGGTCCTAAATGATAAAATTTTAGAGATTTTATATTTCAGAGAACAAAGGGAAAGAACATTAAACATGAATCCCTGCTCTACTTATAATATTTAAGGTTCTAGTGCTGAAGCATGTGTCATTTAACCCTGGTCTGAGACCAATAAAATTATTCTATTTTTTAAAAAAATAAATTGAAATTTCAAGGGCCTGAGTGTTCATTTTAACAGAAAAAAAGCAACAACAACAAAAATGCAGTTGTTAAGTGAGTCAAACCTTCTAAGAGAATTCAGTCTTTTACAGATGGGAGTCGTAATTTTCATTACTGTAATATACATATAATAGGGTCATCTGTATAAAACTAGGGATATCTGACTACACCTACTAGTTGCATGTTAATTTTCTCCCTACTCCAAAATAGCTATTTATTGAAAAACCCTACACTTTATCCTGATGCTTACTAGTCTCAAGATGATCCTGCTGTTAAATATCTTTTATAAAACAAATATTGTAATACAGTTATTATTAATAGTGATTTTTCATTTTCTTGGCACAAGATGATTTTGAAGCCTTTGATAACCACCAATGAACAGCTTGAACAGTGGCTTTGCCAGGGGTACGGCGTTCCGCAACAGTGACTGATGGCAAACCTCACATTTGTCAGCTTCTGACCCAATATATCGATACAAAAACAGCATAGGACCCTAACAAATCATAAAGCCTGATGCTGTCTCCAGATCCCCTAGTACCCATATCAACCCCAAAATGATCTAAGAGAAAGGACAATTTCTGAGTAAGCATGTAATAAAAATACTAGTTTTTATCATATTGCTCATCTATACAAGAATGACAATATGGCATACAAAGGAGAATTTTTTTTTTTTTCCTAATTTATAGTTCTAAAAGATAGATTGACTTTGTTTTAGTTAGGAATCTATCCAGATTTTCCTACAATTTCAGGTATTATTTTTTTTTCCACATTCACATGTATATAATGAATCTAGAAATAAAGATGTGAGAAAATTTGGTGTAGTATTCTGTTCAGAACGTAATATGATCTTCAGGTAGCATTTTAGTCATGTAATTTCCTCAGTAAACCATTGACACTTTTCACAATTTTTTTAATGTACAGAAATGTTACTTCATAAAGGGATTGCACAAATATATTCTAACATCACTTCTTCGAGAAAACTTCATCTAATATTGGAGTTTTACTATCCTCAACAAACTATCTGTGTTCTGTCTCATCACCGAAGTTACATAGTATTGTTGGTGCTTGCTCATTAGAAGATTGCCAAATTCAAGCTGTCAAAGCGATGACCTAAATTCCCCTGCAAAAATTAATTTGCATGAGCATTTATAATGCTTTTTTTTCTGCAGAGAATTTAATCCAAATGTACATATAAACAAAGTGAAAGTAATTGTATATATGTTATAGACAATGTCAGCTTTATTAAAAGAAATAATCCCTTTAATTACTGTTTCGATGACCTGTTCCAATAATCAAAGAGCAAGTGGTGACTTCATATATTCCATAGCTGACAGCTGTCTTTCCATTTATTTTGAATAGACCTGAAATATATACTTCCTTAAGTCAGTCTTAGTTTCTTTTAAAATGTAAAAAAAAAAAAAAGATTCTGTAAAGATCATACCTATGTATCTAATCAAGTATAATTTTGTAAACTAAGTACCGGAGATTGATCGCAGTCACAGTGCACCTAAGTTGAAGGGCAAAGTATTGAAGTATTAGCCTGGAGGTATTGTTTAGTTGTGGTTTTATTTTTCTCTAGTTACACAGCTGAACTATATTTGTAATCATTGTGTCCCAAGTGTGTTTGTGGATATGTTAAGCTATTTTCCTTACTGGAAAAAATACATGAAATTGTGAGGCTTTCTCACTAAAATTCATAGATCATGGATTTCAAAACATTCATGTAATATGCAGTTAATTTGGAATGGAAAAGCCTTGGTATTTCAGTATATTGTTTTCCATCCTAAAGCTTTTGGGGTATAACAGATTCCCCACCTGTGAATCAGCATGTGCTTAAATTTGTTGTCTTTAAATCCTCTGGCAATACATGTGATATGTGACAATACATGTAATACCTTCCAAAAATTGTCTGTGTTCTTTGTTCTAAAGGAAAAGCAAGCTTGTAAATTGTTCAGTAAATAGGCATAGAGTGGGAAGATATTCATGCTAAAACCAAGACAACTAGAAAAGATGACATATATTGCTATAAGCTACTTCTGAATTCCAAATAACATTTACCCATACCGGATGTGAACCAACATTTACCTCTAAATTTCATGTTATGTCAGTGCTACAGGGTAGGGATTCCCTTAGTACAGTAGTATTCCCCTTTCTTGCTTGAAAATTTTGTGAACAAACTTCATCTTTCCATTTTGAAGATCACTGAAAAAAAAAGAAAGTTCTTTTATCATAAACGTGTCATTTTAACAGGTTTTACCTGTAAATACTGCAAAGAATTCATGTGCATAGAATAAACTACTATTCCTTATTGAGGTCCCCAGTGTGCAATACACATCAGATTCTAGTGTTCCTAAATGAAAGAAAATAGATTTTTTATCTTTAAAAAATATAGTCTTAGAGACGTTAAGGGTAATACAGACAGTACAACATGCATAAGAATGAAAGATCCTTATGAAACTATATACATGATATTTTCTTTTTATTATAATTTTGTGATCAGATGACATCCTAATTCTGTTTATTGATCTGCAAACTTGAACTGCTTGCTCAAAATACATATTTTAGATAAAAAGCCTTGACTGACATTTATATCTCTGCCTGCTAAAGACAAACAACCTTTGCTGTCTTTCTGAATCTGTAAATTTAAGAATACAACTTTCAAAGTTAAGGTCTGCGGCTTTGTACACAGTAGCTTTACAATACATAAACAGATTTCTAGTCTCTTTTCACTTTTAAGACTCCAGATGTCTTTACCAATTAAAAATTTGAGAGGTCCTAGGCTTAGCCCTGATAAAGCTACAAAGCTTGCCTGTGTATTTTTCTACCATTCAAGGACTGTTAAGTGTGCGCATATATATAAAATATTATATTTATATATTACTAGATACATTTAAAAAACACACTCAAAATATGTAATTATGTGTTCATCAGTTTTAAGGAACCAAAGCCAAGCTGACAGAGAGCAGTCTTTGCTTTTGATTCATTTCATGCTCTGCTATTTAAGTAACCATTGCCTCTTGGAAGCAAATCATGTAAGATTCCTACTGGGAAAAAAAAAAAAAGAAATCTGACAAACATGACAAATATGATAAAATCTTTAAAATCAAAACAAAGAAAAAAAAATAAATAGTCCACTGCTGACCTAGCATGGTTGAATAACAAAACATATTAAAAACAACACTCAAAACATGTTCTCTTTAATTAACTGGCCTTATGTCTCCAAGAGGTTGGGCTGATACAGTCGAGTTAATATTCCAATGAAACCAGTATACCACTACCCAGGTACATACAAATTGATAAGAGTCTTCATAACAGATTCAGCATAATGCAAAAGTTCACTGTAAGAACTTTTGAGCTGTTAAAAAACAAGAAATGCCTCCTTCTTAAGAGGGTCTGCACCTCTTAAAAAAACCCCAGATTTTAAAATTACTTGCTTACATGACAATCCAAATGTCATAATAGAAAAGGACTCAGAAAAGATTCTATGAATACTTAAACTGCAAAAAAAGACTAGGGAAAATGTGGGCATGCTGCAGAACGGGGCAGGGGACCTGATGACAAATGACATGGAAAAGGCCAAGGATCTCAATGCCTTGTTTGCCTCAGTCTTTACCAGTGAAACTGCCCTTCAGATACCTTGGGTACCTGAGACCAGAGAGAAAAACTGGAGTTAGGAAGACCTATCCTTGATGGAGGATGACCAAGTTAGGGAGCCCTTCAACAAACTGGATATACATAAGTCCACGGAAGCCTGATGGGTTGCCCTCATGACTGCTGCGTGAGGTGGCTGATGTTACTGTGAGGCCACTCAATTAACTTTGAACAGCCATGGCAAATGGGAGAGGCTCAAAAGACTGGAATAAAACAAATGTCACTGCTATATTCAAGCAGAGGAAGAGGGAAGATTGGGGGAACTACAGGCTGGTCAGCACCACCTCAGTCTCTGGGAAGCTGGTGGAGAAAAACCTCCAGGAAAGCATTTCCAAACACATAAGGGACAAAAAGGTGATCAGGAGTAGTCAGCATGGATTTGCAAAGGGGAAATCAAGCTTAAGCAACCTGAGAGCCTTCTACAATGGTGTGATGACCTTGGTGGATGAGGGGAGAGCAGTGGATGTTGATCACCTTGACTTTAGTAAGGCTTTTGACAGTCTGCCATAACATCCTCAGAGATAAGTTGACAAAGTACAAGTGCACAGTGAGTTGGACAGGAAACTGGCTGAATATCTGGCATAAATTCCAGTTGCAAGCCAGTCACTAATGATGTACCCAGCCATCGATACTGGGACCAGTGTTGTTTAACATCTCCGTTCATGACCTGGGTGTTGGGACAGTGTACACCCTCATCAAGTTCACAGATGCTGCAAAACTGGAAGGACTGGATGATATATCAGAATTGCGCAGCATTTCAGAGGAACTTCAACAGATTGGAGAACTGGGCTGAGGGGAATCTCATTAAATTCAACAGATGGAAATGCAAAGTTCTGCACATGGGGAGGACTAACCCTAGGAAATGTTGGGGGCCAACCAGCTGGAAAGCAGCTTGGCAGAGAGGACCCTGGGTGTTCCGATGGACAACAAACTGACCATGAGCCAGTAGTGCACTGTCACAGCAAAGTCTGCCAACAACATCCTATGCTGTGTTAGGAAGAATGTTGCCAACTGGTCTAGCAGGGTGATCCTTCCTCTGTGGTGGGTTGACCGTGGCTGGATGCCAGGTGCCCACCAAGCCATTCTATCACTCCCCTCCTCAGCTGGGCAGGGGAGAGAAAATGTAACAAAAGGCTCATAGATTGAGATAAGGACAGGGAAATCACTCAGCAGTTACCGTAATGGGCAAACCAGACCTGACTTGGGGAAATTAATTTAATTTATTACCAATCAAAATTAGACTAGGGTAATGAGAAATAAAATCAAATCTTAAAACACCTTCCCCCCACCCCTCCCTTCTTCCCGAGCTCAACTTTACTCCTGAATTCTCTGCCTCCTCCCTGAAGAAGTGCAGGGGGATGAAGAATGGAGGTTGTGATCAGTTCAGCACATGTTGTCTATGCCACTCCTTCTTCCTCAGGGGGAGGACTCCTCACACTCTTTCCCTGCTCCAGCATGGGGTCCCTCCCATGGGAGACAGTCCTCCACAGACTTCTCCAATGTGAATCCTTCCCATGTGCTGCAGTTCTTTGTGAATTGCTCCAGCATGAGTCTCTTCCACTGGGTGCAGTCCTGTCAGCATGGGTTTCTCTCTCCATAGGTCCATAGGTCCTTCCAGGACCCTGCTCCAGCACGGGTTTCCCACAAGGTCACAGCCTTCTTTTGGGCATCCACCATTGTGGGGTCTTCCACAGGCTGCAGGTGGATATCAGCTCCACTGTTAACCTCCATGGGCTGCAGGGGGACAGCGTGCCTCATGGTGGTCTTCACCATGGGCTGCTGGGGAATCTCTGCTCTGGTGCCTGAAGCACCTCCTCCCCCTCCTTCTTCACTTGGTGAAGATCTTGGTGTCTGCAGAGTTGTTTCTCTCACATATTCTCACTCCTCTCTTCTGGCTAATGCCATGCAGGTTTTTTTTCCCCCTTCTTAAATATTTTATCCCAGAGGTGCTACCACTACTGCTGATTGGCTTGGCCTTGGCCAGCAGCAGGTCCATCTTGGAGCCAGGTGGCATTGGCTCAATCGGACATGGGGGAAGCTTCTAGCAGCTTCTCACAGAAGTGACGCTTGAAGCCCCCCCACTACCAAAACCTNTGTGAATTGCTCCAGCATGAGTCTCTTCCACTGGGTGCAGTCCTGTCAGCATGGGTTTCTCTCTCCATAGGTCCATAGGTCCTTCCAGGACCCTGCTCCAGCACGGGTTTCCCACAAGGTCACAGCCTTCTTTTGGGCATCCACCATTGTGGGGTCTTCCACAGGCTGCAGGTGGATATCAGCTCCACTGTTAACCTCCATGGGCTGCAGGGGGACAGCGTGCCTCATGGTGGTCTTCACCATGGGCTGCTGGGGAATCTCTGCTCTGGTGCCTGAAGCACCTCCTCCCCCTCCTTCTTCACTTGGTGAAGATCTTGGTGTCTGCAGAGTTGTTTCTCTCACATATTCTCACTCCTCTCTTCTGGCTAATGCCATGCAGGTTTTTTTTCCCCCTTCTTAAATATTTTATCCCAGAGGTGCTACCACTACTGCTGATTGGCTTGGCCTTGGCCAGCAGCAGGTCCATCTTGGAGCCAGGTGGCATTGGCTCAATCGGACATGGGGGAAGCTTCTAGCAGCTTCTCACAGAAGTGACGCTTGAAGCCCCCCCACTACCAAAACCTCGCCATGCAGAACCAATACATGTTCTCAGCCATGGTGATGTTACATCTGGAGTGTTATGTCTGGTTGTGGATTCTCTAGTACAAGAAAGATATGGACTGACTGGAGTCAGTCCACAAAGATGGACTGCAGCATCTGACATATGAAGAAAGGCTGAAAAAGCTGGGACTGTTCAGTGTGGAGAAGACAAGGCTCAGGGGGATTTTATCAATGTGTATAAATATCTGATAAGAGGGAATGAAGAAGAGACATTCTCTGTAGTGCCCAATGACAGGACAAGAAGCAATTGGTACAAATGGAAACTCACCAAATTCCATTTGAATGCAAGAAAACACTTTTTTCCTCTGAGAGTGGCTACATACTGGCACAGATTGCCCAGAGAGTTTGTGATCTCCATCTGTGGAGATATTCAAAATGTGACTGGACAGGGACTTGGGCAACCTGCTGTAGCTGACTCTGCTTTGAGCAGGGGTATTGGACTAGATCAGTTGCAGAGGTCCCTACCAACCCAAAAGATTCCATGATTCCACTAAAAAAAATCTTTGCCTGGCACATGTTTGTAGAATGATCTGTGGTTATAATCATTAGTGCAATACAATAGGAGTGGATCTAAGACAGCATCACAATTGGTGGTGGTGACTATACATCTCAGGGTGGAGTGCTGGTCCAAGTCTAGTCTGATTCTGCACCCTAAACACATGTTAATTGCTGAAGAATAATGGGTGATCTCTTGGAGTGTTTCATCACTCCATTTCACTTGATCGAAGAAGAATTTATTTCATGTTGTCCAAAACTATTGCATGACACAAATCAGTGATCCATAACCACAAATTACTAAGTTATTTGCTTCAGAAGTGTTTTCCTGATCAGAAATAAAATACTAGTGCCGATTCAGGTGGTAGAGAGCTGTTAGTTAGTTCTTATCCTATGACTAATAACTTAGATGTTGGCCTCAATACTGTGGAACAAATACTGAGTTAGGACTATTTCTTTGTTAAAATCAAATTGAGGCTCTGACACTGCTGTTCACCAGATGAAAGAGTTGTGAACACAACATGTATGAGATTCAGTATAGGTACAGCTGTTGTGTGTAGGGCAGCATAAATGAACAGGTCTGAACAGCTAGGTTTTGCTTTGGCACAATATTTCATACATATCTGAAGTAATTCCCTTGCTTATCACGGGTTTATCTTTGCTATTTAATAATTCAGACTATTCTATGTCTTAACGGTGCTATAAAACTGAAGACCTGAAAGGGACAGAACCTTCTCATATCTAGTCACTGTCAGCAGAATTTGGGGCAAGGTTGCACAATATCACTAAGACCCTGAGGGATGATACATCAGTAGGTTGTGATGAGGCTAGGAAACAAAACTGGTGGCATAGTACATGTGCCCTAAGGAGTTTTCAGTCAAAAGTCTTTTTCCTGCGAGCAGCTCTACATATGAACAGGAATCAGATGCAAAGTGCAGCCCGTAGGATCAAAGTTTAATAGTCAAAAAGAAAAGGAAGAAACCACTAAGAAGCCTGGAGAAAATGTTATTAATTTTCATTTGTTAAACATTATTTAAAAATTCAGTTTCACTAAACCATGTTTTTTGATGGTCTTATATAAAAATATTGAATATATGAACTAAGTGTATTTGTATTTGAAAGAAAGTACAATGTTACATGCATTTTCACATGAGGATTGTCAAATACTTTTAGGAACCTTAAAATGTAAGGAGGCTGTTAGACAAAGTAAAGAGTAAAATTATTAAAAGCACATATGTATACATTAGCTAAAAATGTTTTTATCTTCGTCAGTTCACTGCTGTAGCTCCTATTAAATGTGAAGTAGTCTGTTCCTTTTTGTGTCAGGTGTGATAGATTTACACAGATAAAACTTTCCCCAGCCATTTCTTCAATGACTACAAGAGGTGATTTAAGAAGGAAACACTGTGTTTGTATTGGAAAGTAATTCATTTTCCATGCTATGGTCCCAGCAAGGGTTCTGATCTTCTGCAATGATGTACGATGGCTCTGTAATGTGGGCTACTAAAGGGAAAATACAAACCAGAAACTATCAAACACTTTCCAAAACTATGTATCCGACTTTAGCTAGGGGAGAAGCTCATGTAGGGTTTAATCCAGCACATCAAACTGGTGTTGACATAGGATGTTGGAAAAAGAAGACTTTGGCAGAAATCAGTGCCAAATATAAGCTTTTGTTTTGATGTTTAAATTTAAGATGTGCTAAACATCTTGAAAACAATTATTGGTGATTAGTTCAATCTGCTGGTTCCTGAAAGATGCAGATGGTACAGCACTAATGACAGTAATTACAGTTCAGATACTTTAAATCCACTTGCAATGTACGCACTTTAAAAACTTTTATGAATAAGCGAGATTAAAAGTGTCTGTGCAAAAATAAAACTCCTCTGTCCTATATCCTGTTTAACAGAGAACTTAGCTGAATATCCTTAGAAATTAAGCACATTAAATAAGAAGTAATGTGTCTGAGATACGCATAGAACGTGCATGTATAAAGAGAATGGACTCCTTAGTACAGTTTTGCTTTTGCATGGGATTTGTAATGACTATAAATACAGCATTGTTGAAAGCAACAGAACACTTTTTATTGTGATTTATAACAATGTAAAAATGCTCTCATCTGCTATTCTGGGTGCTTTTATTTGAAGTAACAATTCAAACAACATCAGCAGTATGAATGTGAGGTGAACAAAGCTTCTGCAAAAGCATCACATTAAAGAGGAATAAATTACATCTCTTTTTTGGAAAGATTTCATTCTCAAAGAGTTTTCATTCAAAATCTGAAAAAAAAAGCCTAAGTATTTAGTTTGAAACATCAGTGGTCAGATCTGATCACAGAACAAGACGATGGAATCTTAATAAAGATGCAAAGTCAAAGTCAGCACTAATTGGATACACATAGTTTTAAGATCATAGACGTACAAATGGAATTGCTGATTCAGTGCCCATTTTAGTAAGTGTGAAAGACCAAAAGAAGGATTTAGCAGGCTATATGTTTCTTGTAGCACAATATGACAATGAGGCATAAAGACAAGGAAAACATTTTATAAATGTCTGCCTATTAATATGCAGACATTTCTTGAGGGAAGTATCAACAAAACTCAGAACCAAGCCAGAAAGAGAAAAAAGTTTGCTAAGAACACCCTCAAAGGGAACATAAGCTATAAACTTTAAGAGTTTGCTTTCATGAATAGGAATGTATTATAACATATTTTATACATTATCTTGTGTTTAATATGTTAGCATGCAGAAAATAATTTCATCTAAACAACCAAAATATCAATATTTCAAAGGCATTTTCATAAGGCTATGTGTATTTTCTGTTTAATGCCTTATTAAATCAGTATCAAAATAGTCCATCAAAGTAAGCCATTAAAGTATTTATAAAGTATTCTTCAAATAGTAAACCACTGTTTTGACATCTATATGATTTTTTCATGGAGATCTGTCCCCTATAACTGCTGACGGAAGTTTTAGGATGTCTACAACAATATAAATAACGGTTCAGTAAGTGCGGAGGACGTTGTTTCACCTTGAACCTTCTGTTAGTCACTTCCCAGCTGGATGCCTCATGGGTGGTTTACCTCACTGGTAATTTAGCCTCAACAGAGAAGGCCTGTTTTCGCCTGCTGCACTTCAAGTTATACTTTATCTCTGACCTCAGGCTGACTGAGCAGTTACCTTTTTCTCCACAGCAGATGGTTCTAAGTTGTTGAACATATATAACTTAACCTTTACATCCTTTTGTGATAAAACATAAATGTTCCCAGCACTGATAATAAATATGGCATTCTATGTCTACAAATGTGAAAATATTTCAAGCATACGTAGTGACTCCGGTTCAGTATTTGTCCATGCGTGCAAGCTACCTAACCCCTTTTGTTCTCATCTGATTAATGCAAGTTCTGCTTTTCACTGGGGGAATGGGTACTCTATCCATCTCACATAGGGATTCACTGAGGTAAGGAGAACTCTAGTGACTTGCATGAGGCCATGTAATGACACAAAAAACATTGCTAAAAGTACTTTTGCAAATTATCATTTTATTTTTTTTTTATTAATGATGACTTTCAGTTGTCAGAATCTGCCCATCTGCGGAATTTTTAACTACATACACCAACGTGTGTGCGTGTGCATGTGTAAGGAGTTTCTGCGTGCATTTACATTTGTGCTTCTTTTGAATTTGTATGGTTTTTTTCTTGCACAGGTCTCCAGTGCATTTTACATTCCAGTTAAATCTAAACTATGGGAAAAATGTGCTTTGACATTTTGGATTTGGGATTGTTCTTCCTGCAAGAAAAATACTCACCCCTCTCCCCCAAAAAACACCAAACCAAACCCTACCCAAATCCACAAACATAAAACAATTATTGAAGTCCATAGTGATAAAAATGATCAAAAAAAAAATCAAATCAGATCTATCTCGAAGTTTATATAAATAAAATACACTGATATTTCATGCAAGGGTTTAGAATATTAGTATTGATAGCTTTTTTTTTCTGTGTGTTTTGAAGAACAATATAATATTGTTGCAAAAGAATATGTTAAGTAGCCAATTCAGAGAACCAAGAATGGAAGCTTTCATACAGCCTGTGTGAGCTAGAGATAAATGATGGATCTGTGACCTGGCCCTAAGGCTACACTAATGCTGTATTGACTGAAGAGTATCAGAGGAGCTGCTTTCTTTGTGAACATCTTCAGAACCTAGTACGCTTTGATCACTCAGCCATCTACCCCCACCAACCTTTTTACCTTAAACTTCAGGTACTTCTTCTGTGTCTGTACAGCAACTTACAGGCAGCATTAAAATAACAGCTGAATAAGAACAAAATATATAGAAGAACTGAATCCTATTTCATTCTCAAATCAAATCTGAGATTAATTATGAAAATTGCATCATGTGGGCCTGAAATATAGTCACACACATCTCTACATATAGAGCATTCATATAAAGTTTCAGAAATAAACTCCATATTTTTTCTCATACTATCCAAACTGATAATCATTTTAATCACCTGGCATTAGCTGAAGTAACGTATATTGTTCTTTAAAAATGTAAGGAATTAAACATTGGGGAAATAAGCTCTTGGTACTAGTAACTTTCACGTAAGTCTTGTGAGTTATGAGAATCCAGTCAGGATATAAACATAACATATGAATGCATCCAAATTACTAGGTGACACTGGAAGGAGTTATAGGACATACATACTTTTGTTTTTTCACTTTTGACCACATGGCTGGCAAGCAAGGAGTACGAACACCCGATCTCGTACATGGCTCCAGTATACCTATGCACTGGAAATACTGGAGGGAGTCAGCTGCAGGAGGGAGAAATATGAAGGAAAATAAACCAGTTCTCCAGTGTAGAACTGTTTCTTAAAGCCCAGGTGTTGAGATGCACAAAGGAGATTTAGCAGCAGTGGATAACAACGTTGCTGTTTTATAGACAGGGTAGAACGGTAGATTACTGATAAATTCATGATGAATGTAAGCATAACTACCCGCTGAAGACACTGGTAGAGTAATTTTGACAGAGAGAAGGTAGGGGAAAGAGGAAGACAGTAAGAAAGAGAAGCCCCAAGGAGGCTTCCTTAAGGAACGTAGTTCAGCATAAGCTGGCAAACAAAAGTAGAAAAATACGTAGCTCAGAGAAAACCTAGAAGAAGTGGTAAAAGAAGCAAACAAAAAGTTAAATGTATAGCAGATGTAGTATGATGCTCCAGCACAACGCATCCAACAACACAAATGTCCTTGTGATTTTTGCTTCCTGACTAATAAAACCCCTAAATTTCTGCTTCGATATCAACTTACTTGTTCCTTAATGTAAATATGCTTTCAAGAATATCTATTTGTGAAAATCCTCAGATAAGGGCAGAATCTGTCAAATCTTAGGAAAAAATAAGCTTTACAACTCCTCACTGCTGCTTTAACGTTAATCCTCTAATTATTTCCAGAGTTCAGGGTCTAATACAACCAAGTTAAAAAAGAAAATTTGAACAGTTCATGTCATTTTTCTCTTAAATATAAACAAAATATCTGTACTGAAATACAGAAAATTCAGTTCTGTCCAAAATCACATGATTTTTAAAATGGTGAATCTTGTGCAAGTATTTACAAAACACCAGCACAGGAATTTCAAAAGATATGCAAGCAAGTAACAAATCAAGCTTACATCTGTATAAGAGCAGGACTTATTCACTCTATGGTACTTCTTTCCAAGAAGCAGAATAATGTACTTTTTTTCTCAAATATTTCTTCTTACTTATGATTTTTTCATTTTATTTTTGTACAATATTGAACCTCAATCTATTACTGAACCATTACTAAATTAATTTAAAAGTAAGTGAACATTGCAACTAAGTCTGTTCTCAAAATAAGTAACTTAAACCTGATATTTTAACTTTTACTGAAATTGGAGAAAAACAAAGCTATTTCATCATTGTTTAATACTTTTCTTCTCTCTTTCTTCCATTGCTGTTTTTGCCTTTCCCTACCACAGCCTGCTCACCCTTTTTTTCCATTAAGCTTTAAAATATTAACTTTTAAGTAGTCTATTGAGTTCATAATATGTTTGGAAATCAAACGAGGTACTATTTATTTTTGCATTGCAATTGATTCACTTATTTAGGCATAGAGCTAGATATCAAGCTTTTTAACATTAAGTTGGAATTTTCTTTTTTTCTCATGCCAAGACATTACTTTGCCTTTAATATATACTCCTCACTGCTGCAGACTTCCTTACTATTCCAGTCACACTTATCCTCTCCAATTTTCTTTCTTCTGTCTAATCAGCACGATAGATTTCAAACTCTAGCCTGCTTAACAAACACCTGTATAAACTATACAAAAAGTACACATAGAACAATACCTTAACAAAGTGCTCCTGCTCTGAATGCTGCCAGTCAGTTCAGAGGCTCAACTGGTTTGAACACCCAAATACAGAATAAATTTCCCACTGGCTTGGTGCAATTGTCAGAGTGTTTTAGATTCAATCATCAGTGTGAACCTAAGGGAATGTATTCAGGTTCACAGCAGAGAGTCACATAATGGTATCTAAAGATTAAAAGTTATGAGAAGTTTGTTTATCAGCGTTTGTAACAACGGTGAAAAGGTTCACTGCAGCTCTAATTAAAAAAAGCCTTGGGAGGATTTGTTTTGTTTTGTAAGACTGGTGTGACATTTGTTAGGTATCTGCTTCATAGTGCAATATTTTATTTGGCTTTATTTTAGCATTTCAGCTATATCTTCAGATATAAATACACAGTTTATGTCTTTAATGAAGAGAGATCTATAAAGGTTACTAAAAATAGACAGAAGTTAACTGGATGGCTTTTTTCACCCGTGAAAAATCATGGGGTTTTGGTCAGCTCATTCGTCATAATTTTAGATATCTTTTCCTTCAATATTCCACTTGCATGAAATTTGAAGATGTTGAAAAGTAATCGAAGAGGTGACTAAAAAATTCAATCATTTTCACTTCAGTTGCTGTTCTTGAGAAACTATCCAATAGATGGTATGTCTCGCTGCAAAGAAGATTTTCATGGTACTGAGCTTAAATTTTCCTTCTAAAATTTCATTCTCATATGTGGCCCCTTTGCATTGCATTATAAGACACACATAAACTTAAAACACAAGTATGAATACCTTTCAAATATTTGTATGTATTTATGTAGTTGATTTAGGTATTTATCCTGAAAACATTTGTGCATGTCCATACCTTTTCCTTCAGAGGTAAACTAGGAAGCGGTCAGACAGATTACACAGTGCAAGATTTCCCTGTATGAGTTGGCTGTATGCTACCAAGCAAGGAATCTTGTGTGAATTTAGGCAACTTTTTCAGCTCTCTGCACCTCTTTCATTTAATCAATGTCTACTGAGAGGATTGTCACTTTCTTCACCTATGTAAAACTTCCAGGGCTAATTCTGACATTTCAAGAGGCTTCCATAATGCAATTGATAATTTAGAATGAAGGTTAAAAGTGACAGCTTACATAGTTTTATCATTTGTTTGACTAATTTCACTATGTAAGAGGAATTGCTTAGGCTGATTAAAAAACAGAAGCCATGTGTCTCTTTTCCTGAGAGTACTCAGACTGACTTACTAATTGTAGTCATTGTTTTGAATATCCTTCATGTGCCTTTCTGTTCCTCTCTTTAAACAGAAACTTTTCAACTCTTCCTACTTTTACCAATAATAACTTAAAATATTAAGTGTTTTTATGGAAGTGTTTTTTTATTAAGTGTTTTTATTTTGATGGAAGATACACCATAAATGTGTATAGAGCATATACATTCTTTCAGATATCACTATTGTGTGCTTGTGGCTTGGGTTTTGGGTTGTTTTTTCTAGTTTATTGGTTTAACATTTTTTTGTACCTAGATGAAAGTCTCATAAAGATGTCTTAAAGTTCACCTAAGGAGATACTAAAATGAGAGAAAAAGAATATATTTGTTTATTTTGGTTAATCTTTACTCATTGACATTGTCCTGTGTCTCAGATATTATGGAGCAGAATCCTTCTCTGTCACACTGTGGAAAGCAGACTACAAAACAAAGATGTTAAGTTCCTTAGAAATGTACATAGTTTCTTAACAGAAACTGTGCCTTTCACTCCATCCTTCGTATTACCCCCATACCTGTAAAGCAGGACTGACCAGGAGCAGATTTTCTGTCACAAGTAATAACTCTTTCTGCTGAATTCAACAGTGAAATGCTTTTGTACAAGGATTTTCTCCTTAAGGTAGTATACAGTATCGATGTTTGTCGTGGGCACTAGGACTTCATGAGGACATTTTCTGTGTGGCTGGATGGGCACAACGCATTTCCCAGAGCCCTGCAATTCTGTGCCCATTGAGTGGGCCATTGGAAATGGGAGCTTCTCCTTCCTGTTGCTGGTCTCCAGATTACCCCAGCTTTTTTTCATGCTTTTCAGTAGCTGATGCATTGAGGAATGGGTCCTGCCAATTCCTACCAGTTAGCGCAGCTTCCAGGCAGGCATCCTGTGGAAAGATCTCTCTGATCTCTGTAACAAGACACCTTTTGTCATGATGCAGTTATTATTTTAATGTATGCTAAATAATGCAGGAATTTGGGATAAATCTCTCCACGTCCAGCTCAGCTGCATGGATTAACTCTCAACAACTTTCGAATAGCCTATTCAAATGTCATCAGGAAAAACAATTTGATGATATGTAATTTACAGACAGATTTTAAAGTTTTAGGTTTATGATTGAGCTTCTAACTTTCTTTTAATATCAAAACTACACATCCCACTTCTAATGTGCCTCTGCACCTGCTTCTTCTTTTTTTTTTCTTGATTTGCATTATTACACAGTCAAAATCTCTTATATGAGGTACTCCAATAAGTGTTAATCCCTTTAAATCCTCCATTTCACCCACCCACACACTTAGGGCCCAATTTGCTTTGGTTTCATGCATCGTTTGTTCTTAAAATCTGCGGAAGTTCCACAAAAATGCTTAATGCAGCAAAATCTGCAAAGCGTAGAGTCTTACTCATTATAGTACATTCACTCTATGCAATTGTTTTATCTTTAATCAAGGAAAAGGGTGGGTTTGACTCTTAATTAGTTAAATAATATGTCCTAGTTAGAAAGCAGTCTAATATTTTAGAATAGGTAAATAGAACATAAGTTTTGCTATGTGGGAATTGTAATCCATAACATATTATTATTTTTCCCAGTCCAAACCTAGAATTTTAAAAATGTGGGTTTTGTTTAAAAATATTTTTAAAACTATTTGCAATCAATATTTTTAATGTAGATGTCACTAAGTAAAACCCTAGTCTTAGTTCTGCCTGCGTATATAGTGTTATTAGATAAACTGAATCTAATAAAGTGGTTCTTGAAAGCTGTCGAAACAGCAAAGACACAAAGCTTTAACCAAGTTGAAATAGAACTTTCAGCTGTGAAAATTATAATAATGCAAGACTTATGGAAACTCATAAAAGGGACCCTGAATTTTTCCTTACTGCCTTATGTAGCTGTTTGTAACAAAATCTCCCATTGTAGAACACCATTGCATTTGACCACGGCACTTTGACACAGCTCCTGTGATACTCCATATTGATTAATGTGAATATGATACATCAAAGTGTAAGCTGTATTTAATAGATATGTAAGTAAATTATTTTTCAAAAATGAATGACAGTCCCAGAAAATGTCAGGTGTATTAAACAACATTTTCCATTTTAAAGCCTTCATTCTGTGAAGATAAAGTCATTTTGCAGAGGAAAGCAGGTCACAGACTGATGGGGGAAGTACGAAAATACTGAAATACCTACACACTGTCCTCCCTGTTCTGCTTATACTTTGCAGAATGACATTCCTCACTGTCCATCTATCTTTACCCCATATTAAGGCCAGGTGCCTGCCTTCAGAAGGAATACAGAAGTTTGAACCACTGTTCTCCAAATTTTCTAATGTAAAAGCAAAAAAAAAAAAAAAAAAAAAAGTCATTAAGATAAAGAAAAGAGCTTTTCATTATTAGCACCTAATTGAAATGATTCTCTAGAGCATTATATTAAAGACAATTTAGGTCAGGTCTGCATTTACCAATGTGGATCTTATTTTCAGCCTTGTACCATAGCCATGCTGAAATTCATATTCCGTGCTCTGGCTTTCCATTATTTGAATAAACTATCCCTTTTTATTTGTACAGTTTAATTTAATGATAGCATGTCCATTACTTATTATCATAGGCTATTTGTCATATTTTAGTAGAACATAATAACAGACTTTTTAAGTGGAGGTTATGCGAGGCATTCAGACTGTTTCAGAGGTTGTATAATCATTTTCTCTTTCCTTGATGGTTATGCTTAGTTTTATGGCCTGAAAACGTGTTTTAATTCTGTTTTACTTTCTAGGGTGGGATAGTAAAGCTGGAGATGTAGGCAAAGTTTTATATATATAAAATTAAACAGAAGCTTTGGCTTTATGCTGGTTTTAATGAGAGGCTAGAGAAAAAAATAATTTCATTTGAGGTTCTGTGGGGAATTCTGCCTTAACTTAGAGCATTTTTTACTGGTAGAATTGATTTTTTGAGGTTGGGAAAGCAAAATGTGTATATTAAAGTGGAAGAAAGAGCTGAAGGTCAAGCCATAAACTGTTTGATGCAGCACATCTGAAGCTGAAAGTGAGTCCCATGATCTGTTTCACAGCGTAGAGGGAATGGGGAGCTAAGGCAGAGCCCACTGTTAGAGGGATGGTTTGAAATACTGGTTGCCTAAATGTTACCTAAGATTTTTTTTCTGCTTGGTGTTATTCTGTATGCTTGAAAAGTATTTAAAGATTAACTTCTTTATTTTAGAGGTTCTTCCACATGCTAGGAGGTACAATTCTTGTGAATTTTCTTGGCCTAGGACATAAAGGATTACCTGCAAGCAGGAGCTCTCTGATTAGGATCCTGACTCTCTCTCTAACAGGCTTACCAGGTTAAAAAAGCTAGAGCAGTGTGAAAGAAGCGTAATATTTTTGATTTCCCTGGGGTGGCCTTCCTTAGGACTATCAAGAACTCTTGTCACTTGACAAGATTTCTTGTACTTCCTGTTATAGGGAATAAGACCAGGACAGAGACTCGACAGATATCCCAGGCCCCTGTGGACCACCCAAAAGAAGGTACCATAAACAGGTCTGGCCCCTAAGACTGCCTCTCTATAGCCCAGGACCATGGGTAAAGTTACCAAAAGGTATTTTGAAGATTCTAATTTTGTGTATATTAAACTCTACCCTTAATTTGAGCTCAGTGTCTTGGACTGATGTTCTTTTCAATAAATAATAATTAATAATCATAATAATAATAATGATTATCAGTGTCACAAATTTATTTACTGAGATAATTAAGGCTGTGATTTGTCAAAAGCTATCATTTTCCAATCTTGTAAATGCTATTGCAGTCATCCACCCATAGGAAGATTACTGACAAAATCCCAGCTATTAATCTTTCTTGTTTTATATAATGCACACAGAAGTTGCTTCCCATCACTTTTAACTCATCGACAGTGATAACACTTCCTCAACTGCTAAGCAAGAAGCCCTTTCAGACAGTGTATCACATGCCAGAAAACTTCAAGAGAACTATGCTGTATTTTTATGGCAGAGGGTCAAGAAAAAGAATTATTGTCAGTACTGTTGTTTTGTCTTGAAGAAATACACCAGCATGCTTGTGACAAAGAAGGACTAAGTTTTCTGCTTTTAAAACAAGCAGACAACAAGCAATAGTTTTAACAATTCAGATATATTCCTTATTTATTTATTTCTGGAAGAAAATATGGGTTTTTATAGGTGAAATGTAGGAATTACATAGGTGAATGACGTTTAGATAAATAACAATTCAATGAAAACTGAATCAAAAAATGAAAGAAAAAGAAATTACCTTAAGATTTTTCTCTGTCTTTCAAAAATTATCTTGATCATTACCTTCAAAAATCTACTATTGGGACATGCCTGTGGAGCACAAACAGGGTTTTTTTAAGCAGACCAGACATTCATTAAAAGTATGATCAAGTGCAACTTGCTATTTAACACAGGTCATACAACTTACCTAGAAATTACTGAGTCCCTTGATACCATGCTGAATATATAACTTTCAAGCTGACAAGGGCCAATTCATCTCTCCCAGCTTTAGCAAATTAAATTCAAGGTTGAATTTTAACCTAGGATTCTTTTCTCCTCCCCATTTTCTCATTTGTATATACTATAATGACATAAATTACACTTCCGAAATTAATATTTCTCCCCCATAAGCTAAAGACAGGGCCTACATTGCTTACTTGGACTAGCAGTAGAGTTAGATGTCCTAGTGACATGGAATTCATCATATTTTCAGATCAATTATTCTTCTGGTTCTACTGTTATATGCTCATTACAGTCACATTAAAAATGTTTCTCTTCTTACTTTTTTTAAGCTGCATTTTCACGTTCCTTGTTATTACTCACACTTTTTTTACTAGATTTAGGAGCCACCAACTGTGAAAAAAAAAAAGTCAGGGAAGCTATGCTTCGTCTCCATAACATCTGTTTCATCAAAAAAAAAAATGGACTGAACTTCATTAATCTCTCATTTTTTTTTCACTTTCCAAATCAATCTTAAATGTCTTTGTCTACCCTTTTTAATTTGTCTTAAGCATTTTAAAATATGGACACCAGAAACAGTCATATCATTCCATTAACAGCCTTCCTCTGTCATCCTGGAATATTGGTTTGGAGCAATGAAAAACATGAAACACTCCATCGTACCCTCCCTAGTGTCCTCCTTCATGACTGCCATGGAACCTGTCTCTTGGACAGACTGAAGAATGCT
Source organism: Burhinus bistriatus (assembly GCA_013397275.1). Classification (NCBI taxonomy): domain Eukaryota; kingdom Metazoa; phylum Chordata; class Aves; order Charadriiformes; family Burhinidae; genus Burhinus; species Burhinus bistriatus. The sequence goes on from VYXH01010324.1 coordinate 120,422, forward strand.
TTTGAGCAACCAGGCAATGATAACTTGGCAGAAGACCAGTCATCATGGTTATTTTTGCATATGCTCCGGAGGAATACCCTGGGCACAGCAGAACCTGGACCTAGCCCAGGCTTGTCCTCAGCAGGCAATGTAGACGTGTACACTTATGCCATACTCTCCTCTGCTCCTAAAGATGGTTTTCTGCTATATAGAAGGATTTCTGCCTTCTCCCTTGCCACGCCCCC
>VYXH01010324.1:120679-140846 GCA_013397275.1 Burhinus bistriatus
CCCCCCCCCCCCCCCATTAGAATAATTCTGATTTCCTTACTTATCTTGATAATTTCTCTTTGACAAAGTGCATAATGGTTCCCCAGACACTGTGGTCATAGCTTGTCCTCATTGGACTGAGATTATTTTAGGTCTGGAGATTAGTCTTTCATTTCCTGCAACCAGCTGTACTATTGATCACCCAAAGTTTACATTAACACACAAAAAAATCAGTGCATCCTGAGCTGTTACCCAAACAAGTTCCCTCTTAGCCATTCGTTTGAGATGCATATCTCATTTTTATATTGGTCCTGCAGATAGAATGATCACAGTATTGTTTCTGGGTGTGTCTGTGCAATCTGAACGACCATTAGAGAAGGCAGCAGACAAGGCTATCAGATGACCATATTTACAGTCAGTAAATCATATTTACATATCAGCAAATCTTAAGTGAATCTACATTCCTCTTAAGACAGAAAATGAGATTTCCTTACACGTTAATAATATTTTCCTCCAATATAGTGAAAAGTTTCCCAGAATCACAGCACCATTGATGTAGGAAGGGATGTCTGGAGACCACCTAATCTAACTCCTACTCAGAGCAGGGCCAGCTAGCACAGGCTGCTCAAGACTTTGTCCAGTCAGTTTTTGAATATCTGCAAAGAATGAGATGTCACAACTTCTCTGGTGTAGCAGTTAGCATAAGTTAGGCCTAGTTGACAATGTTGATAGCATACCAGCATTAGTTTCCACACTGTCTTTTGGTCCCAAACTGTAACAGCTGGGCAAGCTGTTCCAGTGTTCAACCTCTTACAGGAATAAAGCCTTTTTCCAGTGCTTAAATAAATTGTTTGGGGGTTTTTTTGGTTGTTTTTTTTTTTTTTTTTTAAAGAGTGTTTCCATTCATGCCTATTGCCTGTTGTGCTGTCACTGAGAAGAGTCTGGCTATGTATTTTTACTCCTCACTGCCAAGATGGAGACTGATAAGATACCTCACTATTTTGTCAAATGCTGTCATCAGCCATTGATTTAAAATCTAAAATATACAACAATACCATCTTCTAAATCCCTCACATTATTGAAAACAATCAGACCAGTTTACAGTTCTGGAGAGCTAAAGGTCTTCTCCAGCTCACCGTAGATTCCAACATGACCTTATCAAAGACTTTTTAAAAGTCAAATAAATTAAGGCATTTAATTAAGCAGTCACTCTCTCTTTCTGTCACACATTTATACATCCCTCATAGATTATAACTAAACATTTGCTCCTTGCAACATCCCAACCTTTGCTGTATTGTTCTTCATTACTCAAACAAGAAAAAAGCATCAGATAAGCTTTCTTTTTTTTTTTTTTTCCCACCCACATAATCTCTCTGCACTGAAAAGGCCTAGAACTTTATAGTAGCATCCAGTACCACATCATAACTACAAGTGCTGTTGCCATCATCCTGGTCCTTCTGCTGACACCTACACAGTTACCCAGATGTTGCAGGATCCAAACTCTCTGTGAACCTCAGTTGCAGCCTCACACTGTTTTGTGCAGCACGGCTCAGTCACCATGTAAAAAGATGTCTCTTGCTTTTTTACACTTTTCACAATTTCAAAGCACTTTCTTTGAGGAAGGACTTTCAGAAAAAGGAGAAGGAAATTTTAATTACCACTCTCCAGGGTGACTGATCCCCCCTTGCAGGTCTTGGATCTTGCTAACATCAGTCTTGTTCTTCCTCATCAGTTCTGATGTCCTCCTTCATTTGTCCATTTTTAAAAGGCAGGCTTCTTTCTGCCTTATCCTATTAGTATGCAAAAGCTGCCACGTTCATTTACCGCTGACAAAAGCCATTGCCCAAATGCTGACCACAAAGTGTCCCTGGGTGGAACTTGGAGGAGGAGGAGGAGGAGGGTGTTCTTTGTCATTGCCACCAGTGGTCCAAATGCTGAGTGCATTATTGCACTTAAAAGACTTGATAGCTCCTCTAACCAGACTTGAAGGAATGCTTGGAGGGATTACTCCTTGGTCTATGAAGGAGAGTTACTGCCCCCAAACCAAGAAGTGAAGAAGACCATATTGTAATGGACAGTGTTACATCAAAATATCTTTTCTTTGATGTGTCAGAGAACAAGCTCACTCAGGTACCAGGATAAGGTCCCCTGCTGCACCTGGCTGAGAAGCAGATCCACCAATGCAGCTCCAGAGTGGAGACTGAGGCAGAATTCATATAATGGAGGAGGACATTTACAGAAAAAGGCAACATTTTCTGCTTATCTTTCCCTGCCCTTTTTCCCTATAAACCTTTTGCTGAATCTTTAAAGAGGGTCAAACCCTTGCATTAGAACTAGAAAATAAGAACTACAATCCTAGAACCTCCGTATCTCTCCTGCTTGGGAGTGAGACCTTCTCCAAAACTTCTGAAGATGTCACCGTGGAGCCCATTGCTTAATCCTCAAGAAAATCCAGTCGGTAAGATTGATTGGAGTGTAGTTCTGGAGAAGACACTGCTTCTGCTATTGCTTATCTCATAAGGTCCTTAACTGGGTGAGACTTAAAGATGGTCTTGTGTACTTTGCACCCATTCTCTCCATTGAAACATAGTTTGCCTCAGTAGCTGTTGAAAATAACTCTTCTGTAACAATCTAATGTGTTAAAAAATTCTTATGTGACAATTAACGTCATATTTAGGCAGGCTGAGGTGCTGAGTTGGACTTGCTGTTCAGGAAGGACAAAGGGTATGCAACTTCTTACCCAAATCACAGGGCTTTGGTGACAGCCTCAACACCCTTTTGCTCTCTTCATAAATCCTCGTGGAAAGTGAATGAGAAGTCCTGGTCTAGCTCCTGAAATGCTCCCCATTTCTTCCATCTACCTGCTCTGGCAAGCAGCTGCAGTTTGAAATATGGAAACCCCTCTGAACAGCTCACTATTGCTCCTAGAACATGAGGCTTCAAAAAACAGGAAATGAGGTAGAAGTGTCCCAGGTTGAAGGCTCTGAAGATATTCAAGAGAAGCAAGTAGAGGATGACTTTTTTATAGACCTCCTTTAGTCTACAGACTCCTCAGCATCCACAGTGCCCAGGGAGCTCCATTGTTCAGTAGACAAAACTCCACTCCCGGTGGCTGTGCAAAAAAGGAGGATCCTGACTTCATCCTCTGGTTCACTAAAGCCTTTTTCAACTGTCCGGAGTGATGGAACATGTTTCTGTACCAGCAATTCTAGAGCTGCTTTTACATGTCTCAACAAATCTGTGAAGGAATTTTCACATTTCAGTATTTCTGGAACAAGTAGTAGCATTTCTCTCGTTGACAAGGATCCCAATCCACTGGTGAAACATGCAAGAGCAGCATTGCTACTTACCAGAAACTGTGGAGTCAGTCTCTAAGGGATCCAGCTCCCCTGGGTATCAGCAGAACCCTTCATCGTGTTCTTGCAAAGACTTGCACAGACCCTGCTAACAAGCTTAATTTCAGGTATCTATCACCCCAAAAATATCTGGTGGGGTGACAACCCTGATCTACCTGAAAAAAACACTCTGTCACTGCTGACCTTATTAGTGTCTCCAGCCAAACACTACACATTACTTCAGCAGACTTTAAAACATCTTGCTGGTTTATCTCCGCTACTGAAACATGCCTGGGAACACATTCATGCTCAGTTTGCTCCATTTTATCATTCTTTTGTCTTGTACTAATGCAGAACAGTCAGAAGAGAAGGTAAGGAATCTGCATGGGTTGGCGTGTCTGAGCTTACAGCTCATTGGGGGCATAAACTAAAGAATCCTCCATGGGCTGATGTGTATGGATTGATTAATTATGTTTAATAGCCCCTGATGCAGTTCACGCTAAACGCTGCAGTTGTGAACTTTCTGCACCTTCCATTTTCCCTTACGGATTCCACATCCTGGCTAGAAGATAGTTCTTACTGTACACATTCTCAAACAAACCACTGGTGATCCACCTGGTATACCACAGACCCCTTTCCAGCATGGAAATGGGGAGAGAGCATTATCAGAATATGTAAGGTTTTATCAAAATATCTCACTTATAGGGGAAATGAGAGTTGATTTCAAGGAGCTTTTCTGTCCTTCAATAATGTATTTGGTTCATTTGTGATGACGATTTCTTTTTTCTCTACTTTGCTTTCTATATTCTGTTCCCAAGACACTTGCCTGCTACACATAAACTGTAAATAAACACCCCAAAAAAATCCTCAGCATAATTAAAATAAATAGTCTTAAGTACTTCCCATCCAGTTTCAGTACAACAGCTTAGCTGGCTGCTAAATCTGCTCATGAAAGATTTCAAGACAGGGTAAAATTAGTATTCTGATACAAGAAAATGACCAAAAATGACCATTCCCAAATATAATTATAAATCATTGTTATTGAAATAATCAAGACAAAATAATGCTTGATCATATCTACACTGACTATAAATAAACTGCCAAATTTCTATAAAGTGGGGTTTATTTGGTTGCTTTTTTTTTCCCCCACAGATCCTTTTGAAAATATTTTGGCATCGTAAGTAAGTGACGAATCATGGGGTTTCCGTGGTAGCCAAGTATGCTGAGTACCACATGAGTTGTCTCTGAACTTCCAATGCGTTTTAAACCTTATTCAGCTATCCTCTTTAAAATACTGACTGTCTGATCCATACCCCCTCTCTGGTTTAAGAACATATTGTAGTCAGTGATAGAGATTATTAAGAAATAAAGAAAGCATGTCATATTCTATTTTGTTCTGTCACATATATGTATGTATATTTTTAATGTTATTTCTTTCTTACTTGCAGAAGAAACATGAAAGGGCCAGAAAGTTTTGCAAGTAGAGCTATGATTTCCAGTGACTGTGACTATTGGAATATCTGCGATAATTGAATATCTGTGATAGTTAGATAGTGTCTGTGCTGTTGTTCTACCTGCGCTGTTGAATAAGTTTGTAAATAACTTGAAAAAGGTGGGGAAGAAGTGAGCAGTAAGCTGACAAAGTTTGTTGATGAGAGGAAGTTTTTCAAGATAGTATCTCATGTAGAATTGCAAAAATACTTTAAAAACTGAGCGACTGGGAAGTAAAATGTCAAATTAAATTGAGCGTTGATAAGTGTAAAGTGATGCACTTTCCCACAGGTGGGAAGGAAAACATTAATAATTTCACATGTGAAATGGTGAGCAGATTAACGTTTGCCCCAAGACTTTAGGCAATGTTCAATGAAAGCATCAGCTTAGCATTCAGTACCGGTCAAAAAGGCAAATAGAAAGTTAGGAATGGTAATGAAAGAGAGAACATGAAAGATAACAGGACTATTCTACCATATAAATCCATGTCCCATCTATATCATGAGTATAGCTCTCGTGACTTCACATCAAAATAAATACATCTGCAAAGAATTCAGTGAAGGGTACCAAGGAATACCAAAAGTATGGAACAACTTCCGTAAGAGGAAAAATTAATTAAACTAGGAGTCCTTATTCTGCAGAAGAGACAGCTAAGAAATATTGTAATAGAGATTCACAAATGCATGGGGCATGGAGATGTTGAGAGATTTATTGTTTATTTATTGTGTGTTTTGTATCATAAGAATAAGGGAACATCAACGACCCAGGTTCAAAACAAGCTCTAAAAGGATGTTCACCTTGCTGCTGTATAGAAGAGCTGTTGAACTCCTTGTCAAAGGATGCTGTGGACTTCACTGGATTCAAGGAGAGATCTTCAAGTGGAAGAAATCCACTGAGGATACTAAATATGGAAAATAATATACACATCTGGCTTTGGAAGTCCCAGTACTCAAACAGCAGTCTGGGATAGTATAGAAGAGAAGTATCGTATCTCCTTGCCTCGGTCTTAGAGTTCTCCTAGCGTCTGCTTATGGTCATCATTATATGTTCTTATGCTCCTATATTCTTAATCATGAGTGATGTAACCCATGACTGAAACAACTTTAAATACCAGGAGTGTATGAGCTATTACAAATAGGACTCCAAACTCCACTGAGAAGCAGCACAAGGTTACAAGAGTAAAAGGCATGGAACACTACTGTAAAGTTAGACCTGAAGTTATTTGAAGAGAACCAGTCTCAATAATTGCTACAACTGTTCCATTGTCAGGCCCTGTCAGGTCTTTTTTGATCCTAAATGAAGATTTGGCCCACGTTTTTGTTGTTGGAATGTCAATTATTTCTATATTAAGCAGTTGGAAATGGTACAGTACTGTGGGATCTGGTCTGATCAACCAAATTTGAATCAATCAGAAATTATTTCTGAAAGCAGTTTAAGAATTCATGACAATATGTTAACCTCTGGCAATCCCTTTTTATCCGTTTCATATGTTTGCATTTTGCGACAAGGATTGACCAAAACAGAAGAATGATATTTTTCTGTATTGAGAATAAAGCTTTAATAATTCAACATCTGTTTTTAAAGAAATGAAGTGTACTATGATATCCGATTTGGGGTAAAATTGAATTAAATGATCTTTACCTGTTTCAGAAGGGTAATGTATCAGTCCAATCAAGTGACCAGCAGAAGTAAAGATTAACGCATTTGACATCTTACAGCCCTTCTAACTAGCCTACACCACACCAAATGCAGCTAATAAGGTTCTCTAATTCTTGAGGAATGAGACAGCCTCAGAAAGAGATGATCTTTGTTTATGTCAGTAATCACTTTTTCCTTTGTTTCCTCTTTTTTTTCATTAGTAGTTGTAGCAGAAAGACCATCCCTTCAGTACATTTTGTCTAATGCTTTGAGCCATGTCTTTATAATTTTCCATCTTGCTTGTTATATGTAGTTACATATAAACTATATATAGAGTATATATACACACTATATATATAAAAGGTCATCGCAATAAAACTTTAAAAGGTTTTCCAGTTAATTCAGAGGAAGTATTGTCATTACTTAATCATACTTTGCGATTTGCAAGAGATGAATATATTAGCCTTCAACCAACTTTTAATGTGTGAGGTAAAATTGTGTTTGGTAGAATTAACGTATGTTCTCAGGCATCCTTACAACTGTCCAAGTACTGATAAAGATATCTGACTACAAAAGGTTTTACATTTTTAAGATAAACTAGAGTTCCGAATGTAACGGGAGTGTTCAGCGATATGTAACATTCTCTGGAAATGTTGGGGTTTAATGTGACATGCCTTAGAATAAGATGACTCCATTAGTATAGGGTTTTCATCTGAAATGATATATAAGTGACACTATTGTTTAATGGACACACATTTATATGCTATCACACATTTATGTTAGAAAAGGGAAAGCTAAAGAACTGCAGCTGGCACTGGGAGGGAAGGCTGTGGGATTTATGGCAGTATTTAGTTCCCATGAGAACAGATTGTGGCCACAGTCAGAGATGAGCATTTGGGATATGTCTGTCTTCTGCTAAATGAAGTTTAATTGTATTAAATATTTAGGTTACATCTCCAGGGAAAATATGTGAGTAAAAATGGTATATGTTGACTGAAACTACAGAATAAGTTTATCAAGAAAACCTTTCGGAGGAAAATACCTTTTTATACAAACCAAAATATTCATGATAAAAACATGTTTGAAAATCCATAATGCTGTTATAATTCATTTTAATAGCATTAGTGACACTTACTGTAGCTGTTATTATTTTTATCCTGCTAATCATAGAATCATAGAATGGTTTAGATTGGAAGAGACCTTAAAGATCATCTATTTCCAATCATTTTAGATATTTGAAAACTGACTTATCTCAGATGAAAACCTGGAAGATTTTAAATCAAGAAAAATGTTTTAAGTGCTTGTCTACATTTACACAGACAAAAAGACTTTTAAAATATTCTTAATTCAGTGATATTTTGTTTCTTTTTTTCATTATGAGACTGTTTTAGGCTATTTTAACCTTAATTTTTAGGAAAAAGAAAAGTCTGTCAAGGCCAGGAGATGAAAACAGCTCATTTAGAGTCTATGCAATGCCTCTGACATTTCTTGATTACTGGATATTGGCCTCTGTGTTCCACATGGAGCTTTACTGAGGTATGTTAAATGGAGAATTTATGAAGTTGAAGATATTTTTCTGCTGACTGCTGCCTTCTCCTACTCCTGCACTGCAGCACATTGATCCTTCCATCTCCAGTTTAGCCTTGCCACTGCAGCCTGACCCCACATCCCGTCCTCTTTCTTCTGTGAGGGAACAGCACATGTGCCGAAATGGGATCCTTTCACACCATGAATATGAAGGAGGATTTGCTTCTTAATGCTAATCATAGTTACTAAAATAGTCCATAAGGTTGTGCTCTCTATGTTAATCTTGCAAAGACATTCATAGGACACCTGTTCTGGATTAGACTGTTAGATTGATTTTGCAACACAGTAGTTGCAAAAATGCTTACAGACCATATATAGACATTTGCAAAGGTTAAATACAGACCATGTTTGGCAAAAATATCATTCCAAAAACTCTGTCCAAAGGAGATCTGTGCGCTGAGACCTGTGGGTTAGATGAAGTCTTTTTCCCTCGTCTTTGGCAGATTTGTCAAAGGAGCAGTTCATCTAATTAAATGCTGTAGAAAAGGTTCAGGAAGGTTTTTAGTTTATAAACATGCATTCATTTCCTAGGTGCTTTGCCCATTGTAGAGAGGAGCTAAGTTGCAGTGTTTTCTTTCTTTCTTTCTGTCTATCTGTTGCTCTCTCTTTCTCTCTCTGTGTGCATAACAGGCATACTGTAACTTCCAGATGAAAGGTAAATCATATCAACATACCCTAACATATTATTATTTTATGATCGTATTGTTGTAAAGTGACACAACAGTTAGTGATTTCCAATTTGCCCGTGGCCATTCCCAGTTTCACCAGCTTTCACAATTGTTATATTTTATGAAATTTCTTTCATAGTCATAGCTGTTCAAAAGTTTAAAGACATATTATAGCTGGAGACACTCACATACAGTTCCAGGAGAGCAAAAACATTTTCATTGAGATATGATCTAGCTTTTTAATTTACATTAAGTAAAACAATATAAAAATGTTTCTTTTTAATTTGTTCCATGTGTCACTGATGAACAAAATATAATAGGTTTTCCCACATGAATTTATAAAAACATCCAGAGGCTCAGACGCTTCATAATATCCAGCTTTCTGAAAATATATAGTAGGTTAGTAGGCTTGATTCAAATACATATCAAAGAAGTTGACAATAATCTTAAATAAGATTTAACAAAAACATTCATTTTACAAATCATAAAAAATCTATTTAATATTCCATCATAAATTCAGGCTTTTTTTAAAAAAAACATAAAATTCACAATACTCCATATCATAGCTTTTTTACATAATATACTCTCTTACCATTTATACACCTTTGTCAGAAACCTAAATCTCTTATTTGCCTGTGTTGCATTTTTTGTGGATTTTTGAAAGCAGAGTTTTAATTATCAAAGTGCAAGTTGTAGCAGATAACAGATTATCATATGCCACGGAAGTAGTTGCATGGAAGAAATAATCTGTAGAGCAGATGGTCTATAACAGCATAAACATTACTAATTTTAATGGATAGTCAGGCTATTTTATTATATTTTGTTCTGTTTAAAATCAAGGACAATAAAGCAGATAGGGGTCGAGCAATTACCTACCAGAAATGGTTCTGAGGTACTTATCTAATTCTGGAGTAGGTCAATAGTCCCTCAAAATTGGTCTTTTCTATAAGATTCCAGACTTGTGCTGACCTACATTACTTTTAAGTATTTCCCATGTCAAACATGGCGTAAATAGGGAAAGCCAAAATGAAATCCAGAGAGTTTCTGGCACTTCCCCTTTATTGCAATAAAATTGCTATGGTTTTGTTGCTTATATAAATGCTACTATTACTACTTTTCAAATTTAAAGTATTTTACTCTTGCTTTACAGAGCATAATGGTTATAAAAAAGGTGCCATTTCTAAGGAAAAAAAAAATTAAAAGGGGGAGGAGATTTTTCTGAAGTTGTTCAGACCTTTAATTTATCTGATTTGCTTATTACAATGTTGAAGTGTAACAGGAAAACAACTAATTAGAACAAAAAACCAGTTCCATGGATGGAGCAGTTTAATGCAAATATTTAGCTTCAGAAGTGTCATTGTAGGGTCCCTATTATTCACTTTGTTTCTCCAGGTGAAATCCAGTAGGTTACATCTCTAAATGACAGGCTGCCCATCTAAATTTCTTTCTGACTTGTACATCCTCAACAACAAGGACAATTCTATGCAGACCAAGTTGCAGCTTTGGTGGCATCTCGGTAATTTTGGTGAGTTATGGTAGTACAGTAGGGCATATGGCTATGTAACTAGAAAGTAACAGCTCTTTTGACAATGTACAAACAAGATGATGTTTCCTTTTCATACCTGTCATGATCTTGTGAGACACAAATGAGAAGGGGGAAAAAATCTCTTAAAATTAACAGAGATCAATTTAATCAAACAGCTATGCATTAGCAGGTCTGTCAAATATAAATGCCTACTTTATTCCTAATCAATTTGCATAGTAGATTTATACCTAGGCACAACTCTCAACTTGGACTATGTTATGCCTGAAGACAGAACATCATCATCGACATCACCAGCACATCTTTTCTAGAACTTCTACAGGAATTAACAGAGCAAGCAGGTAGGAAAAGTGAATGGGACAGAAATTTGACTCCATTCTCACTGGTCATTGGCCAGATTCATTAAGGGCTGTTATTTCTTGTTGACATACAACAACAATTGGGCTTTTTCCCTGAGAGAAAAAAAGAAACAAAGGAAGAATTTTGACTTAGAGATGTACCTTAGCGCCAGAGGATTGACATGTTTAGGCACTAGTTTGGATAGTGAAATTCAGGTCATGACATTCAGATTATACTACTTCCAACACACAGTGTCATTAGGGTTATATTTTCTTATCTCACAGCTGTTCATATCCCTTACACATTGCTAGATATTCCCCTGGTTTTTCTGTTTGAGAAGGTTGCAAAACATGATCAAGTAAGTAGGGAAATCATAGCACAGACTAAATACATTGTAAAGAAGATGACTACTTTTTCGGAACACTAAGGTCAGACCAAGTTAAATGAAAAAGGAAGAATGTTGACATAAAAAAAAATCAGTAAATATTTTATTACTATAAATATAGAATACTTTTAAAGTATAATTTTTTCCTGACCTTTTATTTAATTAGTTTATTGTATGTTTCTACAGATTTTATTCAGTTTGGAAAGAGATCTCATCTGTTTTCCTTTACATTTAATAGTAAATTTCAAACTCCACTGCTGTGGATCAACCCAGAGGCGTTGCCTTTGCTTGAGTTCTGAATTACACCTTTTTCCTGAGAAGAGAGTTGCGGGGGGGAAGGGGAGAGAGAAACAAACCAAATAAAAACCCAACAAACACCCTTCACCCACAAGCATTCAAATACATCTATAGTAAGGGTAATTATCATTACTATTGTTGTTGTTGTTGTTTCTACCTTTGAAAATACGTTTAGGGATTAATCATAAAGTGTAATAACTCTCAGTGGCTACAAGGCATGCAGCACTGTACTTTAGAAAGTGAATAAGAGTACGGTTCCTGGTTAGATTTTAACATTTCTGAATATTTGGATGCTTCTCTGGTATTTAGAAATTCATAGTTTAGTTGAATAATGAGATGCTTTGTACAAGTTTTTTTTTTTGTTTTGTTTCAGAATTAATACTTATTAACAGTATGTTTAGATGGAAGTGGATTTTGTTAGTCTGAGAAATAAAAGATTACAAGTTTAGGTACATTTTGCCTGCAATAGCAGCTGGAGATCATGAAGAAAATGCATCCCTTGAAGTATGAAGCAAGAGACAAATAAGTAACAGCAGCAACAGTATTGACTGGAACAATGTTTTCCACGAATGCACTTTGCTCATCTGTCTCTGCTTTGACCGTAGAGGATTCATTCTTTATAATAAGCGAAACTAGTGATTTTCTAGACAAAGATGGGTATTTCTCCATTAAGGTATCTTTTGATGCGTTATACTTCATCTCCCATAATCCATCCTTTTTTCTTTTTTTTTTTTTAATAATCACCCTACAAAATCATAAGGTTTCATGCAAGAAATTGATAATTCACATTAAGTGTTTACAAATATTTCTACTTGAGTAAATCATTTATTTCCAAATGCAGTCCTTAATAGCTAATTAGATTTTCTAATAGCACTAGTTACCATCATGGGGATTATGTATGAAAACTGTTCCATCAGCAAAATTAAAGGATAAAGCACTTAATACATTTTTTCAATGTTTTATGCTTCACTGATTAATTTTTCTCTTACTTTTAAAAATACAGACACAGACATTATCTTTAAAGGCAGCATATTAACCCTTTCCACACTGTAAATAAAGCAGACAAATGTCAGCCTGGACGGTTTTAGTTGCAGCTAAGAAAAGTCAAATTTGCAACAGACTTAACACATCTTATAAGCTTGTTAAAGAATCGTAACAATGAGAGATTAGTATAACCCTTAAAAAAGAACCCTTAAAATGCTCTAACACTGAGAAATAAATCAGAACAATGGTTCAACCCCATCAGGGAACTGGGGTCCATTAGATTTTTGTTCTGTCATTTTCTACATGTTTTTAAAAACTCTGTTCAAGCTGGTATCATGAGTTGTTTGCAATATCTACATGTTACTGCAACAAGAATGAGAAACTGTAAGCCCTAACTTCTGCTTTGATTCGTAACAAAGCTTGAATCTGTCTTATATAAAGAATCCATTTATACGAACTACATGGTAGGTAAGGAATGCATTTGTCAATATACAGGTGTGTTGCTTCTCCTGCAGTACTTTAAAGTTCTTTCTTCTGCTGCTTTGTTCTTGGAGCCAAATAGGACATTTCTGCTTAGCATACAGAAAAGAGGTGTCAGCAATATTCTTTAAAGTATATATTAAGATATTGGTCTCTGGGGTTTGGTGACTTCATTTCTTAGTGAAAACAACAACAACAACAAAACAGCTGGATTGCTATTTTCCCAGGATGGATGCACTCAAATTTAAGAGTGAGGTTTATATGTCAGGCTTTTTTCAGTACTTACTTTTGACTTTTTTCTGGAGTTTGTTAAAGGCTTTTTTTTTTATGTTAAATGTAATTAAGTATCAAAGTGTCATTTTTCTTATTTCACTGCTGGGGAAACATCTATAATTTTCACATTTTTCGTGACCCTTCTACTTGTCAGTTCTATGAGCATTTCTATCAGGGTACATATTTGCTAAAATAACTGTAGAAAATAAACATAAATATCCTGCTTATGGATGAATTTCTGGTTCTGTCAGATTCTACCTATGCAGTATATATTTCATAACCACATTTGATGTTTACTATGCTTTTAAAAATACCAAGTCTTAGAACCATCTATTTTGAAATCTAAGACTTAAGTTTTGGAAAATATGTTTCCAATCTTAAGAGTGAAAAAAATTATCTAAAAATATAAGCAGATTAAGCAGATACCAGCCTTGAAGTTTAAAAGAACCAAAGATTAAGAAATCATTAAGAGAATATTTTTAAAGTTTCATAATTTTTATGAACTTAGACTGATTTTAGGGGTCATAATTGAATTTGATCCTTTGTAATGTGAAGAACAGATGTTCGGGAAACTTTTTTCTTCGCTTCCTCTCCCAGTAATTTTTCCTTCTTTGCACAATTATCTCACATATTTATTTCCTGTATGAGGCAGATCTACACCACAGTGCAACTCACCACCCACAGTTAAAGAGTAGTCTGCCACATGAAAATAAAGAAATGTATCCTATATCAGCTGCTTTCCTTTGAATGAAAGAAGAAATATGCTTCCAAACTTCCAGCTTGACAAGTTATGTATAAACCACAGAGCACATCCCTATTTATTTATTTTTTCTTTGTCAGTCACTAGGATGATTATATTTATATATACAAATTATATAATGAAAAGCAGAAAAAATTGGATAGAAAAGATGGATGTAATTACTTCAGTGCTCGTCATAATTGTCTCCAGACAGAATATCCTCATCTCATGCCACTTAGACAAAATATAATGCTTTAGATGTGGAGATATGCTTATTATTTGCCTTTTCTAGAACACTTGACTAAACTATGTGTATACATTGAAATCTATTTGATGATGTTTTCCCCCACATTTACATGAACGATAGGCTTCCTTTCCTAAATTATTTTGAATCTCTGAGGTAATAAATTTACTGAGTGTAAGAATAGCCACACTAGGTCAGTCCAATGGTCAGTCTTGTCCTATATTTTATGAGCAAATATGACCAGGAGCGCATGATAAGGAAAAAAAGCAAAATATGCAAGAGCTATGTAGAATTATCCTTTGCCCAGGAAATGTCCTTTGTCTGGTGATTGTAACCGGTAAACTTTTCCAGCCAGTGTTTGCAGCTGGTATCTACTAAAGCTTTTGTACAAAAGATTCAGGCTTGTCAGTGCTCCTGAAAGTCCAAGTGAACCATAGCTTATTTATGTGTCCCTGTTTCCTTTGCCTAGAAACCAGAGAATGGTGTAGCATTAGCCCTCATCTAAACTTGGGGCCAGGGGTGCCACACATCAGGATCCAGACTGGGAAAGGTTTCCAGAGCCTACTGTATAGACATATTTTATTTGTTGTTGAGAAGAGTCTCTATATGTGTTTCTGTACCTTTGGATGTAGATCTGAAGGGAAAAGAAGCACATCAGCTGAGATACTGGGAAAGAAATAAGCACATTGAAAGACTTCTTCATCTCACTTATTACAGGCACCTATCTCATGATGAAGTGAATCACCCCCCTCAGAGGCCCATTCATCTCCACTGATTCCACAGGAATGCTTGGGGGACTGGTTTAGGCTTAAATTACTAACTTTTAGTTACCTGTGACATGCTGGGTGAATTACATTATTGGTGCACTCACATGTGTTTAGAAACAGTCTGCTGTGGTCTTATTATAATTCTTTTATTTTTCTTCAGAAGATATCAAAATTAGAGGTGAAAAATTGCAAAATATTTTAGCATATTCTAACTTACATTCAGAAATACTGAACATTTACTTGCCTAAACTTTACTATGAATATACTTGGTGTTTTATTGTAAAAGTTATGCAAGAAGTGTACATATTATATTGACATACAATCAAAAAAATAGAGGTAATCCATTTTGCAAAATCTACCTGGCAAAACAGCACAGTGATGCTGTGGTACCAGAAACAGCAGAAAATCAGGCAGGTATGGTGTCATACAGTTGGGTCATGCAACATTATCAGATTTAGTTAAACAATGACATAACTGCATACCTATGGATCTGAGCCTGAACCTGCAAGTCAGAGGGATGACTCAGCAGGGCGCTGGGCTCCTGTCCAGGTAGGCATGCTGCTTCTTCCTGCATTCCCTCTCCACTCTGGACTCTGTTGTAGCCCTGCGAGAAGCTTTCTCAGTTTCTGTACACTTGCAGGGTAAATATGATTATAGGATACCTTACTGATGGCTTGGCTGCAATCAGCATTGGGGCTATTTTTAACACTTTTATCACCACCTGAAATATTTTGCAAGAAAAATGTCTCCTTGTTTGTTTTCATAACTGGGTTTAAATAGATTTTTAAACGACACTGTGTTATTCATGTAAATGAAATAATATTTTGTTTTAAAATACAAAAAAATCCCAGAGTTTTAGGGTTTTTATTTTCAGTTGCTGCAAAAAACGTATTTTGACATAAATACACCAAATTTTAATAACTGGAAGCCATTTTTCAAGAGTCAGCTCTCTGAAAAACATCAACAGATGCAGCTACACATCTAAAATATTTTACATATTTCCTGAGAACATAACTTTAAGGTGACTCTTAGTGTTCAAATTTCCTTCCAGTCCTATTCAGTCCTTACAGTTCAAATTTCTTTTTGTTCCTTTCATTTAGTAAAAATATTGTTCCATCTAGAAAATTGATATTTAAAGACCTGGTTATAAAATATTCACTTAATCCATAGATGGCATTACTGAAGTCAATAGGATTGCTCAGAGGAAAAAAGATGACTCAGGTTGATTGTAAAGTTTTACTATTAAATATACTATACTCTCCTGGTTTCTGGAAAACTGTACACACCATTTCTTTTTGCATAGTGCTCTGGATTGAATTTTGTCTGCAGTTTACAATTCTCCAGTTTAGGGTTCCTGATATTATCTAAATCTCCTGTTACAAATATATTTGATCACTTGAACTTGTCAGTGTGAATTTTATATACATTTCTCTCTGAACAAATTTTTTTTTTTCATTGGAAAGAGGGAAAGTCTTTAGATGATTGCACTCATTATCACCTGCATTTGTTGTTTTCCCAGTGCTGGGATCATCTCCAATTTCATTATGGTTCCTAACTCAGTTCATTTTGCAGATCATGGAACAATCCAGGCTGGAAGGGACCTCGGAAACGACCTAGTCCAATCCCCTGCTCAAAGGAGGTCTGATCAGATCAGGCTGCTCAGGGCTTTATCCAGTCAAATCTAAGGGCTGCAAAGAAAGAGAGATAAGAATTCCTGCATCCTTTGCTGCACTGCTCCAGATTATCCTAATGATACCTCCTAAAATATGAGTGTAAAACTTTATCCTATATGAAGTGAAAATAAGCTTGGGAGAAGTTAAACAGAGCATTCAGAACAGCTGCCGAAACATGGTACATTGTACCTCATTCATTATTACTGTAATCAATGCCAAAATTAGCCAGATACATTAACTTCCAAAAGTGTTTAACCCTCTAGTGACTTATTTCAGCATCACCACAGTAATTCAAAGTCTCCAAAAGATAAACAATAGAAAGAAGCACAAACAAGGAACAAAGGAAACGAGAAACATCTTCCAGCAAATGATTGAGGCTTTATTCTTGAACACATATGATAGCAAAGTGGCACAAAACTTTTGAACTGTAGTCTCATTACTCCTAAAAGAGATACCATTCCATGAGTGATTAATATCTACTACCTCTGTTTTAAAAAGAGAAGTTGCGATCGTATTTTCAATGACAACAAGAAAAACCATGGTGGCCATATGTCTTGGTTTCCTTAACAGGACTGTAATTTTCTTCAGACTTGAAAAAATGAATTAAGGTTTTTTGTCCAAATTTCCAGACAAATGACCACTGTGCATGCATAGTTTACCTGCACGTGTGCTATACAGCTCACTTGAACACGCCTGGTAGAGGCAATGTGATCCAGATGCATTAGACTTACTAGGCACGCACTGCAAGGCCTGTGCTCCCTTTTTTCGTTTGGATATTGTGTGCCTGAAAACATCGGAATGCTAGGTATAACACAAAATTCTGCTTAAACACCTTTAAAAAGATATTCCTAGAGGCTTTTTGACAGTGACTTTCTGTATAGATCTCAGTTGCTTCATATAACAAAACAGTCAATCTCATTCTTCATATATCTCAGTTAATATTACCAACATACTTTGCCACTTAAGTTAGACTTGCAAATGCAGCCATGTGGCATGCAAGCAGAATGGCTCAAAACAGAATGAATGCCTCTATATCCTTATTTAAATTTTCAGTTTTCTTAGAGATAAGCATTCTCTAAGGCAATTAAATAGAAATCCCTAATATTCTTGTTAAATTTTTCTTTCTCAAAATATTTTTAAAACAGTCACTAACCTTCTTAAGACTTCCATGAACCAGGTTAAAATATGATTATTTCTACATTGGTTTTTGACTAATCTGATTGGTTGGGGGGGGTGGGGTGGTGGTGGTTGTTTGTTTTTAAATTACTGTTTTATTTTGTGTAGGCATGATAAAATGTTATTTCATGTCATTGAGAGCTTCACATAGAAGTTGAAGTCCTGAACGCCACCTTTGCTAAACTTCGTGGTCTCAGCCTCCAAAAGTTTTGAGAGACAATCTCTCAGGACACTTCCTGTCAGGGCATACCTTTACAGAGCAGCATCCAAGTAGCACAATATGATCAGTAGGTGTTTCACCATTGTCTGTCTTGATGTAACTGGGCTTCAGCAGGTGTTTGTCCTCATTCATTTTCAAGTATCAGAGTCTTTGTGCTTCCAACAGCATGGTAGCGTGCTCTTCATTTTAATCACTGTTTTATTTTGTTTGCTGTAGGCTTCTAGGTTTTCCAGAAGTATAACAGATAGCACATGGAGCCTTCCAGACAACTGGAGAAACTTAACAAAGTGAACTGTGAAAGGCCCAAGGGGCTTGTCTGCAGCAGATCACTTCTAATTCACAAAAGATTCTTCTAAGGAAAACCCAGCACATGCTGTTTGGGAAACAAGGATAACAAGGAGCAGACCCATCTCATGTTGCCATGGGAATACTTTTTGTTACATGTCTGGACAGTGTAGAAGTATTCATGAGTCATCTCTATAAACCACATAATGAAAAATAGGGAGCAATATGACTAATATGTATGTTTTCTGCAGAAAATTACTCACTATCTATACACAGATAATTTTAGAATATCTGACAGAAATTACTCTTGGTTTACTGCAAAAAGAGCTCAACATACTTCTTTTAAGACATTTTTGAATAATCCATGTTTCAAAACAGGACAGTACCAAAGAAGAAAAATTACCTCCCAACTACTCTGCCAAAGTCACTTTTCTTTGTTTTTTCATTCTTCCTTTTTGTAGGAAGTAGTCAACATAGGAAATAGTCAGCATGGATTTATGGAGGGAAAACCATGCTTTACCAACCTGAGCACCTTCAACAATGAGGTGATTGGCCTGGTAGCTGAGGGCACTTTTGTAAAGTTTTCAACACTGTTCTGTCCTCATATACAAGCTGACTATGTGTGGACTAGATAAGTGGACAGTGAGGCAGATCTAAAACTGGGTAAACTAGCAGGTTCAAATGGTGGTGTCAGCGGTATGAAGTCCAGGTACAGGTAAATCATTACAAGTGTGTCTCAGGGGGTAACACAGGGACAGAAAATAGCTGTTAAGCTAATGAAAACAAGCTTGGGTGAATATAGGGATACTATTCATGGAGTCTTGTTCATGAATCCATAGATCCAGTAGGGCAATTCAAACATTTTTCATGCATGAAGGTTTGACAAAAGAATAAAAAAAAATATTATTCAATATTATTACTCTCAGAATTGATTCAAGCATCTCTAAATAAAGACAGAGATCAACCTTTTAGATCCCATATGATTTGAGGAAAGCATTATCTGAAAAGATAAGACTTGAAATCTACTTTTCAGGACTTGCATCCTGAACTACAATATTTTGACTTTTCTCCCTCTTCCTAACACACTCACCCTTAGATGTCAGTCAAGGTCATGGTTTAAATGCTATTGGAATGGGTGAAAAATAAATTTTGTAGGACTTATTGATAGAAGGATTATAGGAGACTAAATTAAGTCGACAAAAATGAAAATATAATTTAGTCCATATTCCTTGTTTTTGTATTTGGCACATTTTAACATTCTTTGAGGGATATATAACAGATATGTTATGAGTTAAAAAGGGAAGCCAAGAATAATGCTAATTATATTAAAGGAACAGAAAAAAATGTGGTCACAGGAAAAAATAAGCTACTAAATCAAGATAACCTCACTCAGGAGGAAAGAATGCTTACAGGTAGAGCCTATTTTACAAAAATCCGTAATCATAGTTATTGCTACAGACACAAATTACATGGCAAAAAGTTACAGATAGTGTGACAATATCTACAGTGCACTCAACTCTTTTTTGCTGCAGAAATGGGCTGTGAAAGAAGAGGTCTGGGAGAGAGAAGTGAAAGAATAGCTCTGGGAGAGAAAAGCTCTGAAGTATCCTCTCACCTGAACTGTTCTGTGAGGCAGTTTAGCACTCTTTTGCCTTAGGAGTGAAATATTTTACTTAAATGCCTTCATTATGATTTGAGGTACCTCTGTGATATCATCCTTGGCCTGATCTTTATAATTCCCAGCTCCTCCTCTGTGATCTTCAATTGCTCTTTCTGGGGTGTGTGTAAGGTGTATCTACATGCTTGTGAAGGGGAATGATGGAGAGTTGTTACAGCTGCATGTAGAATTATCCACCCTTCTGTTCTCTAGAGGACATGCAATACATGCCTACTCATGATAACTTGTCACTTAGACATGATGTCTTTATCCTTTAGATAAACCTGTGCATTAATGCATGCTTAACCTCTCTCCTCTGGAGAGCAGAGGTTTCTTTCTTCTTCTACAACGTTCACACTAGATTAACTGTTCTTTTTTTTTTTTTTTTTTTTTTTTGCGCGAGGCAA
>VYXH01010324.1:140907-159195 GCA_013397275.1 Burhinus bistriatus
TTTTTTGGAGGCGGAGTCAATAGGAAGGATATCTCAGCTTCATTACAGAGTCTTCTGGAATTATGCTCAGTAATATTACAATTAATGCCTTACCCTTGTGAGTGTGAAGACCTATGAGTCTATCTCCAGGTTTTTTTATATCTCTATCTCTTACACACTTAGTCTATTTGAGTATTTGCTTTAAAATAAAAATATAGGACACAAATTGGACTTGCCAAAAAGACTTTCAAAAACTTTGTAGCTGGGTGATATAGACAGTAATGTCATGTGACTCTAACCCTCTACTTCACTCCGCTAAAGGTAGTAGGATGTGCCCCACAGTAAAAATGTTATCTGAGAGGAGAATCTTCAGTGAGATGGAACCATATTCCCATAAAACTGATGTGAACAAGGGGAAATTTAGAGACAGTGAGTTACTTCTGACCACAGTCAATTACTTGACTTCCCTGATTTATCCCAGAAGGCTAGCTGTAAAGTCAATTCACAGTCAAACCACAGTATTTCACATCAGTAGAGTAACAGTTCTAAATGTTAGTAAAATACAGATCTTTCCTAAAGTTGCCTTGAAAGACTCTCTGGTTACTTAGATGCCCTTGGCAAATTAGCGACTGCACCAAATTAATGTCTGCATGGTTTTTTGTTTGTTTGTTTCACGTTATTGTAATTACTGTTTCAATTTTATTAATAGAAGTACTCACAGAAAGAGTGGAAACAGAGAAAAGGAGGCAAGAATAAAAGTCTGATTAGTTAGTTAGTTTTGATGTGACTGTGAGAGAAAACAAGCTTCTGATCAAATAGCATTTTGCTCCAGCAGATCACAACAAAATGGCTGTATCCAAAGTTTAAAGATTAAAGGATACATGTTATAATGAATGGCATTTTCGAAGTGAACAAACAAGATTTAGCTATGCTTCTCAAATGTTATGTTTATATTCTGGTTATGTTTATGTCCAGCTAAGAAACCACTGAGAGGATGGCTGATATGAAAAATCAGAAAATCTGAAAAAAAATAAAAAGAAAACAGTCAAATTGTGCTCTGACAGTGATTCAGCATGATGTATTCTTTTAGTAGTCTGGAAAGTCCTTGCTAGTGTTCTCCAGTCATTCTTTTCATACTGTCAGTAAAAGTATCAAAGAATGTTATATGCCAACTATTAGAAGATCAAGTTTCAGAATATTGTGAAGTTGACTTAGAAATCATGAAAATAAAAAAATCAGGATGTAAATATTCTGAACCTTTTTTCATCTTCTAATTTCTTTATAGAGACCCATATCACATGTCAAATTTCATGTTATGATCAGAGAAACAAAAACTTCTTTTCTTTTTTTGAAAGCTGTGAAGAACACTCAGGGAACAGAGCAAAAAGATTTGGTTTTGCAGGAACTGCATGCAAAGGTGGGAATGAACAAAAATGTTATACATGTTCTTCCATTACAGACAAATGAAAAATTTAGGCCTAAATGTTATAAGCTTAAGTATTTGGAGGTCTTACAATGTCTTAATATTGCCTCTAAAGTGGTCATCATTATATAAAATTACTAAATGTCTCTCTGACTTACTCTGTTCCTGAGATAAGGATCTTAATCTATAAGGCAAAGGCCAGAAGGCACTGGAGGAACTCTCTTAAAATATGGTACATAAAACAATTACCTGTCTTCAATTACAAATGTTAGTATGCTTATCTTATGTTTTACTATAAATTATCATCCATTAATAACAATAAAGAAAGCTTTAATGGAGGAAAACATACTACTTGGATTTGTAAATCACTAACAGCATCCTAGGTAGTCTATTATTATACTCAGGCATTTCATGGTATCTTAGAGTTTGTTGCAATTTAATTGAAAAGTACACCTTCTGTGACTGACAACATTTCAGATACTCAAGACCTTCAGTTTTGATTGAAGAATGAAATTATAACTCCTTCTAGTACAAGTAAAAAGCTCTATAAAACTATCTGAAGCCACAGAGCGGCAGATTCCCAACAGAATTACCTGCAGACTTCTAATACTTCTTCAGAGAAACAAGATGGCTTCAGTTTTTGAAAGTATTGAGTGTGCGTGATGTTAAGCAAGCTCAGATGATAACAGAAAAGTACAGTGGCAAACAATAGGACTGAAAAGAGAAAAAATAGTTAGCCTTGCTCAAATACACAAATGTAACACGAGATACAACCAACATAAGGAAATTTGCTTCTCATGGGGTAAACATTTAAATGCAGCAAGTTTATGTGTAAATTAGTTTCATTTTTTCCATATTTGTAATGTATTTTTCAGACTATTACTTTTCACACTTAATGAGTTTGTGTACTGACCTATTTCAAATAATCTTCTCTTTAAAATTATTTTTAAGTCACTTGAGACAATTATTAATTGATAACTTCATATTGTAACTTGATATTTATTTTACAGAACTACTTGCTTAGCTTCTCTTGCTTTGAAAGACTGAAAGTCAAACATTGTGAAAGGCAGCTCTGGGGACAGGGACAGCTTTACATATTGTTTTCTGCTCACAGTAGTTCACCAGCAAAATATACCTCTCAGAAAAAAATATGGGGCACTAAGCAACAGGATTTTCTGAGAGAGTTCTCAAGGTTTGTTGATCAGATGAGATATTGCTTTACTCATAAGAAACATTGGCTTTTTTGATGATGTTGGATCTTCAAAAATGAATAGTGAGCAGTCTTCAGTGAACAGTGTATCATTCATTATGGCCCAATATCAAGTCTCAGGTAGCTTGCATTTTAATTCAAAATTAAACAGTATGGAAGATTTATGAACTTATTATTCCTTAAAGTTTCTTGTTCAGTTTCAAACATTTTTGCCTCAGCTTCCAGTCTCTCAGGCCAAGGATTATCATATACTGCTCTATTGACACACTCTTAGAAATTAGCAAGATTATCATAGGCATTAAAAACATAGAGATGTAAAATTAGCTTAATAAAATGTAAATAAATTCTTTAAAAACCATGGCATTGCAATGTAATAGCACACAAGATGAATTAAGAAATTTGGTTATTTCAATATTTTACAAGAGTTAAATAGTCAGTTGCTATATTACAGAAAATTAGAGATCAAATTTCAGATACTGTTAAACATTCCCTCCCTGAAAATTTAGCTTCTTTGTGAGTTCTTAAATTAACCCAATTTTTTATTAAAATCCTAGTTTAAGAGTGGTTTGTGGCTAGCCTTGATCTGTATCTGTGTCACTTCTCTTATTCGTCATACTTGCTTTTCTTGCAGTGGTAGTTCTCCAGTAACTAATTCAGCTTCAGTTATTTTGCCACAACTCCTAAAGAAGTTTTGGAATAACAGAAAAGGTTGTTGAAGGGTAATCTTGTAAATGACTGTCTATATAAATAGCTGTTAGGGGAAAGATAGTCTCAGATTAAATTTAGTATCTTAGTGTGGGATGTATGTTCAATTGCTCTCTATCCTTCTTCACTAGGATTCTCATCACACTCTTAAGGCCATGGTATTGTACAGTGTTGTATTCTATTGTATCATATTGTATCGTATTGTATTAATTATATTATATCATAGAATCAATCATAGAATCATAGGATCACAGAATCACAGAATGGTTAGAGTTGGAAGGGACCTTAAAGATCCTCTAGTTCCAAGCTTCCTGCCATGGGAAGGGACACCTTCCACTAGACCAGGTTACTCAAAGCCCTGTCCAGCCTGGCCTTGAACTCTTCCAGGGATGGAACATCCACAACTTCTCTGGCCAACCTGTTCCAGTGTCTCACCACCGTCAGAGTAAAGAATTTCTTCCTAATATCTAATCTAAATCTACCCTCTTCCAGTTTAAAACTGTTACCCCTCATCCTACCACTACACTCCCTGATAAAGAGCCCCTCTCCACCTTTTCTGTAGGCCCCCTTTAAGTACTGAAAAGCTGCTATAAGGTCCCTCCAGAGCCTTCTTTTCTCCAGGCTGAACAACCCCAAATCTCTCTTCTTCAGGATGAGCAACCCCAACTCTCTCAGCCTGTCTTCACAGGAGAGGTGCTCCAGCCCTCTGATCAGCTTTGTGACCCTCCTCTGGACCTGATCCAACAGGTCCATGTCCTTCTTATGTTGGGGGCTCCAGAGCTGAACACGGTACTCCAGGTGGGGTCTCACAAGAGACGGGTAGAGGAACAGAATCACCTCCCTCAGCCTGCTGGCCACACTTCTTTTAATGCAACCCAGGATGAGGTTGGCTTTCTCAGCTGCAAGCATACGTTGCCAGGTCATGTTGAGCTTCTCATCCAGCAACACCCGGTGCTTCTCCTCAGGGCTGTTCTCAACCCATTCTCCACCCAGCCTATATTTGTGTATGGGATTGCCCCAACCCAAGTGCAGGACCTTGCAGCTGGTCTTGTTGAACTTCATGAGGTTGGTATGGGCCCACCTCTCAAGCCTGTCCAGGTCCCTCTGAATGGCATGCCTTTCCTCCAGCATGTTGACCACTCCACACAGCTTGGTGTCTTTGTGCTGAGGGTGCACTAAATCCCAACATCCATATCACCAACAAAGATGTTAAACAGTACCAGTCCCAGTACCAACCCCTGAGGAATTCCACTTATCAGTGATCTCCACTTGGACATCAAACCGTTGACTGCAACTCTTGAGTGCAACTGTACAGCCAATTCCTTATCCACTGAGTTGTCCATCCATCAAATCCACGTCTCTCCAATTAGAGACAAGGATGTTGTGTGGGACAATGTCAAATGCTTTGCACAAGCCCAGGTAGATGATGTCAGTTGCTCTTCCCTTATCCACCATCTCTGTAACCTCATCATAGAAGGCCATCAAATCTGTCAGGCACAATTTTCCTCTAGTGAGGTCATGTTAGCTGTCACCAATCACCTCCTTACTTTCCATGTAGTAGAGTTTCCAGGAGGATTTGCTCCATGATCTTGCCTGGCACAGAGGTGAGACTGATTGGCCTGTAGTTCCCCAGGTCTTCCTTTATTCCCTTTTTAAAAATGAGGGTTAAGTTTCCCCTTTTCCAGTCAGCAGAAACTTCACCAGACTGCCACAACTTCTCAAATATGATGGATAGTGGCTTAACAACTTCATCTGTCAATTCCCTCAGTACTTGCAGATGCGTCTCATCAGGTCCCATGGACTTCTGCATCTTCAGGTTCCTTAGATGGTCTAGAACCTTATCTTCTCCTTCAATGGTCCCAGTCCCCGCCTTTAACTTCTGCAACTTGGGCGGTGTGGCTAGAGCACTTGCCGGTGAAGATAGAGGCAAAAAAGTCATTAAGTACCTTGACCTTCTCCATATCCCAGGTAACCAGGCATCCCTCTTCGTTCTGGAGAGGGCACACATTTTCCCTAGACTCCCTTTTGTCACTGACATATCTATAGAAGCTTTTCTTGTTCCCTTGATGTCCCTGGTCAGATTTAATTCAATCTGGGCTTTAGCTTGCCTAACCTGATCCCTGGCTGCTCAGACAATTTCTCTGTATTCCTCCCAGGCTACCTGTTCTTGCTTCCACCTTCTGCAAGCTTCCTTTCTGAGTTTGAGTTTGCCCAGGAGCTCCTTATTCACCCATGAAGGCCTCCTGGCATTTTTGCCTAACTTCCTCTTTGTCAGGATGCATTGCTCCTGAGCTTGGAGGAGGTGATCCTTGAATATTAACCAGTTTTCCTGGGACACTATTCCCTCCAGAGCTTTATCCCATGATACTCTACCAAGTAGATCCCTGAAGAGGCCAAAGTCTGCTCGCCTGAAGTCCAGGGTAGCATGTTTGCTGTGCACCCTCCTCACTGCCCTAAGGATCTTGAACTTCACCATTCATGGTCGCTCCTGCCAAGGCTGCCCTTGAGCTTCACATTCCCCACCAGCTCCTCCTTGTTGGTGAGAACAAGGTCCAGCATATCACGTCTCCTTGTTGATTCCTCTATCACTTGGAGAAAGAAGTTATCATTGACACATTCCAGGAACATGGTCGCTCCTGCCAAGGCTGCCCTTGAGCTTCACATTCCCCACCAGCTCCTCCTTGTTGGTGAGAACAAGGTCCAGCATATCACGTCTCCTTGTTGATTCCTCTATCACTTGGAGAAAGAAGTTATCATTGACACATTCCAGGAACCTCCTGGATTGCTTATGCTCTGCTATGTTGTCCCTCCAACAGATATCGGGTTGTTTGAAGTCCCCCATGAGGACCAGGGCTTGTGAACGTGAGACTGCTCCTGTCTGTCTATAGGGGGCCTCATCCGCTCAGTCTTCCTGGTCAGGTGGCCTGTAGTATGCTATGCTATGCTATGCTATGCTGTGCTGTGCTAAATTACGTTATGTTATGTTATGTTATGTTATGTTATGTTATGTTATGTTATGTTATGTTACGTTATGTTACGTTATATAAAGTTGTGAATGATTACGAAGTATATAAAATATAGAGAATTCACTACCTGTAACATTCTAGTGTTTCACGCATTAATTAAAAATATAATTATAGGAGCTTACAAATAATAATTTTTTAAAAGTTGAGACATGCTGAAGAACAAATGCTAAGCCGAGGGGAAGCTGGATTTTTTCCACCACTTTAGCGACTAATTGTGCAGGTCAATAAGCCTGACTTATCATTAGCCATGTTTTGGAGAACATGAAGCCTGTTTCCCATAGGATCATTTATCAGTATTAGGACACTTAAGCTTAGTGGAAAACCCATACACTATTAACAGTTGTGCCTGGGATTATATTATTTTACCAATCAATAATTGGTTTTAAGATCTGAAATCATAGCAGCTGCTTAATATCACCTTAACTTCCTAAATAACACAATGGCAAAGTCTCTTAGTGATATCACACTGCTGCACCAATCTGCAGTCTCTGCTTCACAGCAACTATGTAAAAATATTTTGTCCTTCACTGCAGTAATGCCATTACATGTCCATTAGTTCATAGTTACTATGGTGGGTAGGGTGGGATATTATCCAATCTTGGGTTTTGTGCCTCTAACACAGGTCATATAAGTGTAACCAGAAACTAATATATATTTTAAAAGCACCTCAGAAGTCCCTGTAAATTTGAGTTTAGGGGATCAGTGACCTTATTCTACTTGATCTTTCTTCCTTGTCTTATTCCCTCCCAGAAAAATGTCTAGGATGGAGAGTGGTAACATCAGTTAAAGTTATCTCCTCAAAAAGCCCAGAGAAGACAAGGAGGTAAATCCCTATGTTCCTTCTAAGTTGCTGGATTATACCAGACATTTTGAACTAGAAAACTGGAGATGAAATAGATTGATTAGGTTAGAGTTTGGATGACGTGTTGCTATTTCAAGTCTGTTGGGAAAGCAGACACACTATTTTGTAAGTGTTTGGAGGAAAGTGCTTTGCAAGCATGGGAATAAGAGACAACATCTCAGATATTTTTACTGTTTCAACATGAAATAAATCCCCTTACAAAACTGTACAAGTTTGCCTGTATCAACCACAACTTATGCAACACTTTTTTCTACTGGCCTGAAAGACCGAAGTTTAGCAAAGGAGGTTCACACCTTGCTTTGCAGTTTAGCTATGTGAATGTCCATCCTGGCCTTAGTAAACTGCAGAGATGTTAGTCAGTTGCCAAACCTTACTCCTTTTCTGAAGTTAAAAATTAAGTTTCTTTTCCAGTTCTGGACTTACTACTTTTCATAATTTTAGCTCAAATCATAAGGTACCCACTGTTTTGTAGAACACTGTAGCTGCCGAAGCACGTGGTTACGTATTAAAGTAATCTTTTATTTTAGGCCACAAGTTAGTCTTTGTCATTCCTGGATATGGAGAAGGGTTAAAAACTATAACACATATCCATTTTGAAGAAAAAACAGAAGCCAAATACTAAAGTACTTCTATTTATCTTAAAATATGAGTTCAAGCCAATCTCAATGCAGCGAAGAACCCTGGCTCATGACTTACTTTTACAGTTTACACCAGCAGTCCTACGGTTTATTACTGTTTGTAGCCTATTTTGTTCTTTTCACATCCAGTTCCTGTTTCGTTTCACTCCACCAGTAACTTACTTCCACCTACTTTAATCTGCTATTGGGATTAATGAACAACACCTGACACAGTGACTTCCCAGGAAGCCTGGAGCTTTAGACATTTATTTTTCTTTTTAGTAAGTCATACTACTAAGAAGAGTAAAGAAAAGAGATCTGCTGCTCTGTTTCATGTGCCAAGTCTATACAGATCTTAGGATGAGATATCACATGTACCAGTGATTACAGCAAAATTAAATAAACCTTGATTGTTGCCACATACTTGTTGTCCTAGAGAAAATTGTTACACAGACCACAAAACCAATACACCTGTACCTTATAAGTAGTTTTTGCTTCAAAGTGGCATTATATGTACTGTATTTACCTGTAAATATTTTATTCTTCTGGCATCAGAAGGATTTGCGGTACAGGAATTCCCTAAGTGAAACAACAGAATGTGAACATTTATTTACTGTGTTGGCACTCTGAGCACTGAAGCAGAGCATAATGGGTTAAAGCAACAAACATGCTAGACCTGAATAATGTAACTGATTCCACATTCTAAACAAATTCATACAGTTCCATGCTTCATAAATCAATTCTACCCATTCTTTTTCCAACTTCTAAATCTATTCTTAATTTTAAATGGTGTTTTCTGCGTTCCCTATTTCGTAACCTTTCCACATAATTTCTTTTCTCCCTATGTCTATCTTCTATATTACTTGCCCTTTATAATTTTCTTATGTATGTTTGCTAGTTGAATTGCTATTTACACAGTAATCTCACAGACCTCTAATTTTAAAATTGTTTGGGAAAAAGTCATTGAGAATAATCAATATCTGAAATTTGAATGTCATTGGTTATCTTCGACAGATACATGAGGCATGTAGGATATTTTGTTCCAGAACTGAATCAGCATGACTTTTCTGTTTTGGTTCAAATAATTGTGCTTGCAAATGTCTATGAATATACTTCATTTAAATGAAATCTCTGAGTGAACAATCTGCTGGCAAACCCTTGTATGATAATACTCAGAAAAGACAATACAGAAGGTTATGACTGAAGAAGAAGAGAATTTTATTTACAATTTTGAGCAGGCATTCATGGTTATTTTTTTATCATTTGCTCTGCTGTAGTTTCAGCTAACGGAAAGAGATAAGCCTGTGCCTCAGAATTTTTGCTGAAATCGTAGGAACTTCGAGTATGGCAGTCCATTAGGAATACAACGTTTCTCATTGTCACTTGTCGAATCAGCTTTCAAGTATTATAATAATAAATGTTATTTCCAAATAGTATATGCAATAATCGCCAATACAAAGCTCTGTTCCAATCTGTGCAAATAGATTCTGAAATATGTACTATCACATCCTGAGGCAATTCTATATTTAGCATAATAAATGTTTAAGAATCCAAGGTCATTAAGAAGACCCATTTAAATAACATTAATCCTCAGTTTAAAAGTCATCACGGATATTTGGAACCTAACTTATCCCCAGTGAGCTTTCAAGTCCCAATATATTAAATTCTGACCTGAGTCGTAGGAAAGAGGTGCAGCAAGCGTACATACAGCAACAAGAATATCTGGAAATACCAGTGAAGCAGAGCAAGTCTTCTGCTCTCCATGGGCACAAAGAAGCTGCTGGAAAGTTTACAGATGCACAAATGTGAGAAACCATGGTCTGTAGAAAATTAAGTTAGACAGCTGGCATTGACCCAGTGCCTGATCCCAGTGACTACAGTGCCAGGTCACTGAGGTAAATGAGAATTACTCACAGTGGTCTTTTCCTCATTAAATAAATTCTTAACAAATAAGTTTCTTTTGCCATCAGCTGTCACTACAATTAGCAGAAAGCTTTGAAATAAGTTGTGATATAGAGGATGTGATCATTTTCAGAGCCACACAGACATGGGTATGAGAGCAGCTGATATGTTTTTTACAGGATAAGTAACATCAGTCTTAATGATTTCTGTCCGCACATCCCATATCATGAGATCCCTTGTCAGAAAAAGAATAATAACAAACAAACAAACAAAAAAAGGTCACATTTCTTTTCTTCTAAATCCAGTTAAACTGTTCTTCATTGAAAACAGTTGAAAGACTGGCTAAAAGTGCACAGGCAACATCTTCAACTGGAGAAGTCAACATTTGGTTAGGGCACTGCATTTCAAGAAAGCTGTGGCCCAGCTGGAGGAAATCCAGAGAGGAATAACAAGTAAGACCAACAATCTAAAAATCATGATTATGAGGAGAGAGAGGAAGAACTGTTACTGTTTAGTCTGAAAAAAAGGGTACAGAAGAATGCAACAACAGTCTTCAAATATCCAAAATATTACTACAAACAAGAAAAAGAAGAATGGAAAAATCTGTTCTCCACATCTCAGCTGGGAATAAGACTAGAAATAATGGGATTAAATTGCAGTTAAAGTGATTTAGTTTAGACATTACAAAAAATTATGAAATATTACCAAAAATGAAAAAAGAAATAATCTGTGGAAGTGTTTGCCTGGGAACGTTCTGGATTACCCATTATTAGAGTTTTTTACAAAAAGATTTTTGGCAAGCAGTGGTAAGGAATAACAAGTGTAGAGGCAGAGGCCAACTCTACCGGGGACAACTTGCTCCAAGAGCAATCTGTCCCTATGGCAGAAGTCTTTTGGGTCATCTGTGAAAGAAATAGTCTCTCTTTCTCTACCTCTCTTAAAATCAGTTGCTCGCTTTGCTTTAGGTATATAGTGATTTTTAAAAAGTAAGTTTCTGTCTGTGTGAACAAATTGAGACTAATGAGATGCAACTTTTCATTATTGTTTAAATGCAAGTGGTGCTTATCAAAACTTGCACAATTACATTTTTGTAAAGGACTAAGATGGATGTTAAATGAAAAGACAAAACCAAACAGCATCTGATTGAGGATGGAACGACCAGTTTCATCAATCTCCTTATAATAATTGCCCTGGTAATTCCTGTCCCCAGTGGACCCAGAGCTACATGGACCTCTTTTCCTTCAGTTTTGTGCTGCTAAGGTGCTGTGGTCTGCCTCAGAGTTACCCTGTGGGGATGAGAACTAAAACACAGTGATGGTCACCTTCCCATCACCAATCCTTCCATGCCGCTTTCAGGGTGGGTTTCTTGATAAATGATGCCAATGTGTTATGCTGACAGGCTGAAATAATAATGACTTTTTAGTTTGTATTGTGTTAGCAGGATACTCACTCATGGACCAGGACCCTATTGTGCTAGACATGGCATAAACTCCAGTACAGAAATCGTTCATAAACACAGTCGGTTTTTTTCATCTTTTTGAACTGATTCACAGAATACCCTTGTTTTGATAAGGATTAAAAATCCACCACAACTAGAATGAGATGCAGAGGAATTTGTTGGTAGTTGGAAGCTCATTTTCATTACTATTTCATTGCATCAGGATATGTATAGAGATAGAATTGTACTCTCTGTTCTGCTGGAAATATTTTCCAGGATTCAATGGGAAACCATGTTATGATGCAGACAGTTCAAGGACTTCAGCTTTGAAATCTACTCATAAAGAGGAAAAACTGCATGGGTAGTTCTTAGGTGTCATGTAATTTTAGAAGTCTGAAACTGTGTCATGTACGCCCACAATAATCAATTTCAGTTCCTTTCAAATCCATTGGACAGAAATAGTCACTCACTCAAGACAACTCGTCCTGTCCTAATCAAACTGTCTAAAATATCTAGACCAGATTAGGTCAGTTTGCCTGTGGAAGTAACTGCATATCTCTTTGATTGTTGGGAATTCCAGGACAACTGTCTTGTATTTAAGCAACAAAATCTGAAGATGTCTGCAATTGTCTACTGCCCTCCCTCTAAGATACATCCCCTGTCTAACTACCTCCCTTCACCCAGGTGACTTTCTTGAATCCAAAAGTACATTTTTTACAACTAAAATTAAGAGTGACACAAGTTGAACAAAACCAAATGATGTCTGTATGAAATTGATTCCAATTTTTTCCTCAGAGGAATGTTTTTACCATTCGCAGCTGTGACATAAAGGTCTTTGTGGGGTGCTCACACATGACCCACACCTGAGGTGGCCTGGATAGCCCCAACCGCTAGGGCAGGACCACGAATGTGTGTCGGGCGTGTGCGTGGGGTGTGTGTGTGTCATGTGCCCAGGACCGGCAGGAGGGGACCTATGCCAAACCAACCATGTTAAAGAGGAAGACGACCACCAGCCCGATTAAACAGTAACCAGGGAATCAACCAGGAGAAGACAAATTCTGTTGAACAGAATAAAAGAAACAGAAATACAGCGGGAGCTAGCCTGAAAAGAGGCATAAAGGCAGGATGAAGAGTTGTCAGGTGTGGGAGACCCCGTAGGGGGACCGACAGCAGCGCCACCAGGACGCCACCCCACCGGCCCCGACCGGGCCGGGCAGTGCAGCCCCGCGGGCACCGGTAGCATCCCCCACCCGGACTGGGACCGGGCGGCCGTGGTGACACGAGCGGAGACCCACGCCGGGGCGGGAGGGGGCTTGTGACCCACGGGCCGGGGGCGGAGAGGGGCTACCTGGGCGCTGGGGGGTGCCGGGGAGGGTGTGCTCCTGGGGATCAGTTACGGGGGCTGGGAAATGTGTAGCTGTTTATTAATGCTCTGTAGATGTCTGGTTTCATGATTTATCTGTTGTATTACCAATATTGATCCTGAATGTATAGTTCACTGTAGGTTAATTACATGTCATTAATAAATTAATAAAGTGCTTTGATTCTGATTCTGGCCTAAACTATGTGAACTGACTAGCTTTTGCCTGGTGACTGCCTTTCCTGGGGAAGCATGCTTAGCAACCAGTTACAATTAGCAGCAGATTACTTGTACACCGTTCAGTTAATAAAGGCAAACACTGTTGATACTTGGCAGGAATGGGGAGAACTTTAAAATGTTTCAAATTTTATACTGGAGCGACTAGAAGCCTCACAAAGTAGCCTGAAAGACTTGGGATTACCAAAAGATTTTACTTCCACATTTGTCTCATCTGTATTCACAAGACTATTAGATGTAATAATTTTAAACTGATATATATCATTAATCCCCAACATTGATATCAAGACACAGTAGTAATAGGAATAGAACTGTACTTTTGTCTTATCCACTGTATACTGATGAATTTTCTGTTGTATTTCTGGGTTTTTTTCATTTCCACTTTTTAAGATTCTTTATCTCAGCAGATGACTTTTATTTGGTCCTGTTATTCATATTACTCATCCAGACTCAGGAATCTGGGGGGGCAGACGGACAGAAAAAAGTACACAGAATTCTTTTGCTTTCTAGAATGAAAACCAGACCTGTTCAAAGATTTAACTGGTAGTTGAAGAAGAAACATACTTTACCACACTCCAAAAGGAAAAAATACAATGCTTAATTTGTAACAATTGTAATTACTTTCTTTCAAACAAAAAAAGAAAACAAGCAGAACAACTGATGCTTTTCCAAACTCTGTCTTCCACAGAACTGTAAGTGAATGATTAAAGGCAGAATTAAGTCCTTTAGATGTTTCAATTTCTAGCTGTGATAATATCAGCCATCTATGTGTAGTTTATTTATATGTGCATAATGTAATGTATATGTGTATGTACATATATATATACACCCATAGGTATATATTCACAGACGCCCTGCAAATGAAGGCAGGGGAGAAAGACTGCTAATTTCAGAGGAAGCATGTTAGCTAACTAACTAACTAAGCAATCCTCAATATTTGTCGAAACAAAAATGGAAAATTGATGTACGTGCAGCACTCCCCTTACCTTGTATTTTTCCTAGCCCAGCTGGAGTTGTTGGTTAAGGGGTGCTGTAGATAATGTTAACAACCTCTGGGAAAACCATAATGAAGTCATATTCCAGAGACCTGAAGTACACTAATGCATTCTTTGTTCAGTTAGGCATCATAATGTGTCTAAATAATTAGGCTATCCAGAATTGCAGTAAAAAAGATTAAAACAAAACAAAGCAACTCCCTGACTCCTGCCTAGTTAAGCAGGAACTCCAGTACTGCCAGTGCCACGTGTTTCATACTCATGAATCAGGGCTCCGAATAATAAGAGTGGCTTAAGGGTCATGCCCTTCAATAACACAATGAGGCTTGAGGTTTTTTAGATGTCTCCTAGCTTTGAAACAAATAACTTTAACATTTATACACCTAACATTATCATTTACTTACTTAATGTTAAGTTACAAACTTCAGTGCTGGAACATTCTTTCAGGTTTTTGTGTCCAAAGCATAACTTAAAAATAGAGTTAGCACGAAAACTGAAGTTCTTGGAACAGTTTTGGAACTGGACTAAAAAAGGACATCTGATTTTTGTGGTAAAGTATGTGAGTCATACTTTTGATGTTCCAGAAACACACAAACACACCTCAAAAGAATAAGAAGAGTTTCTGACTGTTTCTTTGATCCTAGGCCTGGAGCCTACTAGGTTATCACCAGGATTTATTAATTTAAAACCTTGTGAGTGAGGTCACTCGATTTTTGATCAACATGAGCTCAATGATCTTTATAACAATGTTTGCTACATATAAAATACATTTGTGGGTGCATCTATATGGAGCACGTAGCATAGAGTAGATGACAAATATGTCAATATATGTGACAGGTCATCTACATCTATGTGTGTATATCTGTATGGACAGCACTTGCATACACGCCCTCATGCAACTGGGTATAAATCACAGCCTCTTGATGGGGAGATGGTTGCTAATCTGTAACCTAATATAACATGTTATGCCATACCTACCAAGCTTAGGACTTTTTCTGAGACCTAATAAGTTGACCATCATACAGAACAACAATCTGACTTTCTAGGACAACTTTTCCATTACTGAGAGAGCATCTGAAAATAGACTTTCTAGTTGGGATAGTGGGATTGACTGCACTCTCAGCAAATGTGCAGACAGCACCAAACTCAGTGGTGCAGTTGACACGCCTGAGGGATGGGATGCCATCCAGACAAACCTAGACAGGCTTGAGAATTGGGCCCGTGTGAACCTCATGAGGTTCAACAAGGTCGGGTACGTGGTCCTGCACCTGGCTCGGGGCAGGGGACAATTTTTTTTTAGTAGGACCTGTAGTAATAGGACAAAGGGTAATGTGTTTAAACTAAAAGGGGGAAGATTCAGACTAGATAGAAGGAAGACATTTTTTACAATGACAGTAGTGAAACACTGTAACAGGTTGCCCAGAGAGGTGGTAGATGTGCTATCCCTGGAAACATTCAAGGTCAGGTTGGACAGGGCTCTGAGCAACCTGATCTAATTGAAGATGTCCCTGCTCATTGCAGGGGAGGTTGGACTAGATGAGCTTTAAAAGTCCCTTCTATTCTGTGATTTTATGATTCTATGCTTTTATGATTCTAAAACACTTGTACTGACTTACTGAAGGTTCAGCTATTATTGTTAGCACTGTAAACTTAATATATATTCTCTGGAGCAGCATTTCCGTACACTGCACTGCTATTTCAACTCAGTTTTGTCCTTCAATACTTTCATTAGTTTATTTTCAAAGTTCCTTATGAGCATAAAAAGACAAAAAGCAGCATGTCTTCATGGTTGTTGCTGTTATTTATATAAAAAATGCATTGTAATACCAGTGAGAAACCCAAAATTCAGACACTGTACAAATACAGAGTGATAATGCCTACTCTGTGAGAGCTTGTTATATATACATGTGTGTGATAATGCATATAATATCAGCACCCTTCACATTTCTGCAGTTACAAACAAAACTACTGGGAGTTCATGTAGGGCAGTATTATTATACCCAAGACAGGCTACAACTAAAAATTTTTGTAAGTAAAGGCAATATTTTTCTCTAGAGAAAATGACATAATGAGGAAAAAGAGAAGACAAAGGTTTAGATACATTTGCTCTAATCTTCAGAAAACATGTTTTCACCTTGTGGTAAGAGGGAGAAATTGAAAAACATGTCCGATATAGGTGGGATCCAAGTCCTCATCCAAAGGCCAGCTCCAGAATCTCTTGCAAAATCTAGAAAATTAGTGCGTGAACCTTTGGAATGGATATTTATATTACTGCAGCAGTGTATTAAACCCTCCTAGTCTTTCAGTAAACCTTTACTAAAATAGTTTATTTCCCCTAAGTTTATCATAGGAGGTAGATATCAAAATATTTTGGCTATTGAGAGATTCTGAAATATTTAAAAAGAACATACTAGTCTTACTGGGTAAGACTATATAGAAATGATATACTTGTAATATATAAAAATATGTAAGTTAGGCTTATACCCCCCCAGCACCCTTTGACAGTGAGTTCTGTAGATAATAATGTGCTATTCAAATCAATGTTTTCTTTTTTTTTTTTTCTGGACACAGAAAATGATAGCTTTCATGAATACCCATCTACAACCAGACAGAGGTCATTCAAACATATTTAAAGCAAGGTTTTCGTGGTTACTGTAATAAACATAATAGAAAAATGCAGTTAATTTCATATCATGAGCTTGAAGAAATAATATATCATTATAAATAACAAAATTTCCGTTTCATTATTAGCATTTTGCTTGTTTACTGTAACTGATCTTCTCTTTTCTCAATATAAGTGGGTTTTTTTATTATTTGAAGGAAAGTGGTGTTTATTTTTTTCCTGCAAAATACAGTGTTCTACAATATTTCTTTCTCTGAATGCTGTACTTCATCAGCAGGTTTCCTTGTTCCATTAAGTACTTTAGACAACTCAGACCAAACTTTACATTAAAGGTGACCTTATCAACATATCCCTGCTTTCACTTATTTAGTTATAATCAAAACCTGTTCTGACACATGAAAGATGTTCTCATTATGCAAAAAATATCTGGACTGGCATAATAATTTGAACGATATTCAACAGCTTTACCTCATTGCCAACACTGAAATACCTCCTCTCACTACCTTACTGCTTGATTCTGTGTATTCTGAGGTTCAGTGCAAATGCCCACAA
The DNA here is from genome assembly GCA_013397275.1 of Burhinus bistriatus. Taxonomy (NCBI): domain Eukaryota; kingdom Metazoa; phylum Chordata; class Aves; order Charadriiformes; family Burhinidae; genus Burhinus; species Burhinus bistriatus. The sequence continues at coordinate 157,837 of VYXH01010324.1, forward strand.
TGGACTTTATTCTTTCTGGTTTTATCGAACATTTCCTACGTCACCCTGTTGATAAATCTGTAGCAGATCAGTCAACTGGTAGTTGCAGTATATATTATTTTCTTCTAAAAAAAGAATAAGCAAACCCAAAAAAGTAAAGATGCAGAGACTTACAGTTTTTGAGAATATAGAGGATTTTTAAAATTCAGACTTTACATTTTACAACTCCAGTTAAACTTCAGATCTTGAGGGTCCACAACCATTTTCTGGGTAGGTCAATTGAAATTTTCTGAGTGAGATTTTACTTAGAGAGAGAAATTCTTTAGTTCAGTATTTCCAACTCAAAGATATCCAGACATTTTCAAGGACATGATTATAATACATTATTCTCACCTGTCTAAATAAGCATTCTTTTCCAGAAGGCATTTCAATAGACCCTTGTGATATCTTTAGTTATGCTTCAATTCTCTAAACAATACACAAATAACTGTGGGTCAAATATTCAAAGGCATTTGGATATCTAATTCCTACTGAGTATCCACGCCTAAGTGTATATTGCCAGCAGTTCAGTGAAGTATCCAGCAAGATAAAATTTGTGTTGTATGATTACAAGGACAAGCTTTTTAAGGGGTTGAAGTTGACTTCTCTCTTGGTTTCGGATCAAACATTGCAAACTTGTACCCAGAATGTATTTCTTGTTTAATATTATCTCAGTAATAGTGTTTAATATTTTAACATATAACTGAACACAAAGGAAAGGAAAATCTCACTGAATTCACAGTGAAAATATAAGGCAGCAAGAACTTTTATACTCAGAAGTGATGCTCTGGAGACTCTGGGGGTTTGTCCTGCAAGACCAGGTAGTAATAAGAAAAGCCAGCAATAATTTACCTCTCTGGGAGGTTTGTCTGGAGCTGAAGAACATAAAGAGTTTATTAAAGCAAGACATATAGCATTAGCAGAAACAAGTATGTCTCTTTTCATAGAATCATAGAATCATTTAAGTTGGAAAAGACCTTTAAGATCATCTAGTCCAACCATTGACCCTACTCTACCAGGTCTGCCACTAAACCATGTCTCTAAGTACGACATCCACACGACTTTTAAACACTTCTAGGGATGGTGACTCAACCACCTCCCTGGGCAGCCTGTTCCAATGTTTGAGAACTCTTTCAGTGAAAAATTTTTTCCTAATGTCTAGTCTAAACCTCCCCTGGTGCAACTTGTCCTGTCCTCTTGTCCCATTTCCTCTTGTCCAATTGCTAACAACTTGACAGAAAAGACCAGCACCCATCTCACTACAAGCTCCTTTCAGGTAGTTGTACAGAGCAATAAGGTCTCCCCTCAGCCTTCTCTTCTCCAGACTAAACAATCCTAATT
>VYXH01010324.1:160043-172123 GCA_013397275.1 Burhinus bistriatus
AGATTAAGTTCTAGCTGTTCTTTTGCCTTTCTGATGTTTTTTCTGCATGACCTAACTAGATCCCTATACTCTTCTTGCGTTGCCTGCCCCATCTTCCAAAGGTCGTAAACTCTCCTTTTTTCCCTGAGTCCCAGCAAGTGCTCCCTGTTCAGCCAGACCGATCATCTTCCCCGCTGGTTCATCTTACGACACATGGGGACAGCCTGCTCCTGCACCTCTCAGACTTCCGTCTTGAAGAATGTCCAGCCTTCCTGGACCCCTTTGCCCTTCAGAACTGTCTCCCAAGGGACTCTCTTAACAAGTGTCCTGAACAGGCTGAAGTCTGCCTTCCAGAAGTCCATGGTAGTGGTTCTGCTGACCCCCTTCCTTACTTCACCAAGAATTGAGAACTCTAAGATAATTTCATGGCCGCTAAGCCCAAGACGGCCTCTGACCACCACATCACCCACCAGATCTTCTCTATTTGTGAGCAGCAGGTCTAGCAAGACACCTCCCCTGGTAGGCTCACTTAGTAGTTGTGCTAGGAAGTTATCTTCCACACACTCCAGGAATCGCCTAGAGTGTTTCCTCTCTGCTGTGTTGTATTTCCAGCCGATGTCTGGTAAGTTGAAGTCCCCCACTGGGACAGGGGCTGGGGATTGTGAGATTTCTGTCAGCTTCTTGTAGAATGCTTCGTCTGTTGCTTCATCCTGATTGGGTGGTCTATAACAGACTCCCAACAGGATATCTGCCTTGTTGGCCTTCCCCTTCATCCTTACCCATAAACACTCGACCTTGCCTTCACAGTCATTTTGTTGCTTTCCATTCATTATTATGTTTCAGCCCTTCTGAATGAGCTTTTTTGTATGACAATTTGCTTTTTCAATGAGTTGGAAAGATGAAACCTCACAGAATTATGATTAGAAAGGGCAAAGACTGTCTTCTGAAATTTCACAGAATTTAGGGGTTTTATAAGCTGTGAAATGATACTAAAATTAATAGACTTTCTTGTATGCCAGCATAATAAATTCAAAAGTTGCTATGAAGCACCATATTTCTGTTAGTAAAAGGGAAAAACCAATAATCAGCAGTATATTGCTTATCATAACACATGAGTTTTAACATCTCACACCACTATATTATATATAAAGCTGTTCAATATTATAGCAGAAATGAAGAATCTAAGTTACTACAAACTGAATTTAGAGATGCACAGCTTTCCTCCAATTTACCTTTGAAATTACTGTTTCTGTTGTTGCATTTTTGTTTCCTGTATTCTACCCCTCACAAATCCCTGGAACTAATCAGAAATTCAGGAATTGTTGACATGTTGGAAACAATTCCTTGATTTCCAAGGAAGACATATAAACAGTCATAAAATGAAAACTATTAATTTATTGATAAAATTAATTATAGAGGATCTTGCACTCTCTGGTGCTTGATGTAAAATTGTTCCAGAGATGGGACGTAACTTCAGGTAGGTTGCCAGTGAATTTCATAATGATCCTGTAAGATCCTGTACAAACGTTCTTTATAACACAACCATAAGATTGACACAAAAAAATAGGAAAGCATTCACACCCTAATGAGCTAACGATTTTTGGAGTAAATTAGTTTTGTAAGCTCAAAAGAGTGAATAAGAAATAGCACTCCCTCTAATATCTTTTTTCATCTATTTTAGAAAATTATCAAGAACCCTCTTGCTGCTTTTCTTTTTTATCTGTTTTCTACTAATAAAGCTATTTCAAGTATGGTTCTATGTGCATACACCTACAACTGCAATTTATGCCCGAAAAAGTGTAAAGATTCTTCAGCTTGGCAATGATATTGAAAGTGTGTTTTATACAGCACTAGAACTTCTTCTGGAGTGACACAGAACAGTTGTGTTTATAGGACACATGGCTCCATGCAGTAAGTCCTCAGGGAGTCACTTACCATAAGCTTGTAGGAGGGTATTGTTATGGTAATAGAGCAGACTATTAAAACAAACAAACAAACAAACAAACAAACCAAACCCCAAAAAAACTATTCTTGAGCCCTGTAGGAAATAAATGTATGATGTGTTGTTTATATCACAACAGCTAGAAGCAGAGACTACAATAATATGGAGATTAGACCTCATTACTGAGACATTTGTCATGACAAATGCTGCTGTAGAGCTTACAGTTGTACGGTACATACTTGAATATGCAACAGAACTGAAGAAATAAAACTAACTCTGTAACTTCAGGAATGTGGGTGATATCCAGAGGGTTCATTTGGTATGTGACCTAAAAATCTAAAGCTATACAAGACTATTTGCCAGCAAGGATTTTTGGTACTTATGGGCTTAGTCTTAAATTTAACTGTGTCAGTGAAAACTGCTCATAAGCTGGCCAGAAAACAACATTTAAATGCTCTAAAAATTTAGAAAAAAGAAGTGCATTTTACTATTTTCTTTTAATATATTATGCAAAGATTTTGAATTAAAAATTAATAGAAATAAAGGCAGGAATTAGGATGTGTCATGATATTGAACATCTTAGTGACTAGAGCATTCACAAGTAATGGGAGTAATCTACCAGTTTATCTGAAATTTTAGAGGTAGTATGTTGGATATTTTCTATCAGAATTGAAATATTTCCACAAACCACACCAGTTTCTCAAACAAATGAACTTTTAGAGGAGGATAGAAAGAGATTTTGTCTTTTTGTTAACAACTACAATTGCATCAAAAGACTGAAATATATTGACCATGGTCAAAAGTGCTGTACAATAATTTTTTTTTAAAACTGCCATGTGTTGAATTAAGGAACCTAATTGTACATGCTGTAATATAAATATACTTACTAATCTGACACATGTTTGCCATTTGAAGCAATGAGTTTCACTGGAAGTGCTAAAGAGTGTTCAATATACACAACATAAGGCAAGAGGCAACTCCTGGCAAAGCACGCATTTGGATTTCTCAGGGCCAAATATATCTTGTTATGACTAATGTTTTATTTTAATAGCCAGAAATATTTTGTAAATCATCTATGATGTCTTCTCATACCTCTAATATACTGTTATCAATAACTACTATCCTAGAACACAATGTCAGCAATAGTAATTTATAATTTATGTTTAAAAAATTCCAGGAATTTGTGAAGTGAAACGGAACCACAGACATAACCACAAGACCCATATATCTATCATTCTAAATCTTGACTGAACGCTTTACTCAAAAGCTAAGAAAAAGTTTATGGCCTATGAAAACAGAAGAGCAAACTCAGAAAAAGAAATGGGCCAGCTTCTTTTTGACATGTAGAAACATTCCACACACCAGCCCTGTCAGCCTCCATTTGCTTTACTTTTTGATGAAATCTCAGTTCTTAATGTGTTCTTTTAAAACAAGGCCTTAAAGGGCCTGTATGAAAGGAAAATATTTTTTTTAAAGAAATCGGTAGACAGCATATGCTACATTATTTCAACCAGCAATCTAGTCAGAAATTCATTTATTTATTTGGAAAGAAACACTAATGGAACAAAAACAACAGGGAAAAAAAAACCCTCCAAACCCTAAACTCAGCCGTTTTTAGTGATGATAAAACTTTTCTTGGCAAGAGTTTTTCAGCTCCAATTTATGTGATACAATCTGTTTTCCCTCCTCTGCCTGATTTGGGTCATACAGTTGAACATAGGTCCTTGTCTTCTCCAGAAACCTAACCACTAGGCTATGCTGTTGCTCTGCAAATACATAGTTAGATATTCATTAAATGCAAAAGAGTGAGATTGACAACCACCTAGTAACTAAGGCTCTTAGCTATGATTCAAATGCTCCAGGCTCAATGTGCTGTTCCAATGAGCATTTAGTATGTTATTACACCATGTTGAGCAATTCCAGCAGAATAAGCTACTACTATGAGAAAATACCCAATAGTTTGATTGTCAGAGCAAATAGCTTTGATACATAGACCAACATGTCCATTTGATGGATGTCCACTGACATTAAAGCATAATGTAAAAAAGATCTTGATATCATTCTTCTTGAATCGAGTCCCTTCTGAGATGTATATAAAAAAAAAAATCCATTTTATGTTCATAACCTAAAGGTATTTTCAGTGATTGACATTAGTATAATTCATAGTTTGATCTTAAAAGGTGCTGAACATTCTGGGTCATTTCAACAAATCCCTTATTAGATGTACAGTTTTAAAATAGATCTCACATATATTTCCAGGAAAAAAATTCCTGATTTTTCTGACTTTCACTTATTGATACATTGGAAGGAATATGCCATTGGTCTTGAAGTCTTTATAAGAAAGAGATTTTTTAGTTAATAACCCTGCCTGTGTGGTTCCTTGAAAGTCAAATTGCTTCCATCTCAACATTAGATGGCAGACTTTTGAGAAAAAGCTAAAATTTTCATCCAAATTCTTTTTTTCTTTTTTTGTTCATATTTTTGGCAAAGTTTGGGATAACTTTTTTTTTTATGGAAGTCTTCCATGTATGATAAATCCAATTCTTCTAGATGATTGCACTCTGAACATGTGACTATTATGATTTTAATATGACAGTTCCAGCACCTTTCCATTTCATTGGTTTGGGCTAACTCATCTCTTTGTAGGAAGGAACCCACAAACTCTACTATAATCATAGTAAGGGATCTAATCCTCTAACCATATAATCTGTAAGATATTACCCAGTTTAGACTAAACTTTAGGAAAGCAGTTAAGCAAAAGATAAAACTTTCAGCACTTCAGTGTATTTGCCTAAATCTTATGCTGAATAAAGGCACTGTATAACTTGGTATCTGAATGTAGATTTTTTTCTTGGAGGTGTATGGCACTTTTCATGAGAGGTATCGCTGATGGCTATCAGAAGGCTTCTTTGATAGGCAATCACAATGCTGGTAAGACAAACAGGTTTTTGAGTCATCTTTCTGTTAAATAGGGGAAAAAAAAACCCCAAAACCAAAAAAAAACAAAACACCACCTCTTTAAGGTGAAGAAATACTTTCCAGGTGTAAGCAAGGTGCTTTGTGAGGTTTCTGCAGCACTTTGTAAATTCAGGGTATTCTTCATGCTATGCATGTTAGAAAGGCAAAATATCAGTTAGTAAAGCCATCAGACAGTTAAAGAAGCAGTTTTGACCTAGTCAGGAGCTGAAAGATGGGGCTTATTTCAGAACAGAACCATGGAAATATCAAGCTTGAAAACTGCAAGTGAGGAAAACGACTGATTTTGTTTCTTCATACTGTCTTGAGGTGAATAAATTTCCTGTAGCAAAGAGGTACCTGTCTCATAAAATGAATGAGATTGAGTCCTAATAGACTTAGAGCTCTCTTACTCCATCCTTATCACACCCAGTAAAGCAAATTTTATTAATTACCTAGCAGGCCATATTATAATACATGTAATATCCTGTTTTCAGTAGCTTGGAACTTTGTTAACAAAGTTTAGTTGCTTGCACTGAACAAGGACTGAGCCCATGGCCAGGAGAGGCAGGGAGGGTAGAAATCAACTCCTAAGTTCAGCAGTAGTATTCAGCGACCTAAATGGCATCCAGAACTATGTCAGGTGCTCTTAGAGTAATCTAAGGGTAAACCTTTGGGTAACCACTAAAGGTTACCAGATGTGCCATAAGATGTACAGTAGAGCAGTGGCTTTCTGGATTCACAAAATCCTTAGGGTTTGATACCCTGACGCCCCAGGACATCCAAGGATGACCCTCTATCTGTAAGACTACCATAAGCAATGGAGATCTAGTCAATAAAATCAATGCAGAAGAGAGAGTAATGCAGTTCATCCTAAGGTTCATTATGGGGCTCAGTTCAAGTACTTACAAATAGATATTTAAATGTGCTTGAACGTCCCAAAGATGTTCTGCTAGTCCCTGATGAAGTTGGTCTTAAGATGAATCCCACTTGGCATTGACTGAATTGCAGCCTGGCTCACTAGGCAAAAACCCTGACATGGGAAGCAATGGAAAGAAATCAGGCCTGAACTGTCAGGTGGTGTGAGGAAACAGAGATACCAGCAGGAAGGCTGGAACTGAGCAGGTAGACCGAGAGTGAACAAAACAGATGAAATAGGTCAAAGATGGACACACCAAAGAGATTAAGAGTTTTTGAGTAAAGAACTGTAGCTGGCTAAGAGAAAGGGTTAGGAAAGGGCTTAGAATTTAAAGGAAAATGGTAATGGCTGAATAAGATGACTGAGGCTGGTAGTATGGGGATGAAATTAAAGTTGTGGAAAGGAGTTTGAAAGTATAGCAAGTAGAGCAATAAACCCAAAAAGGTGGAGTTTAGAACTACATAAAGAGAAGACTGTAACTGAATCAGGACCTAATGTGGAGAAGAAATGGCACTGGGACCCTGGTCGGCTCTAGAGGGGGAGAAGAATGTGTTAAAACTTCCAGAGACATGGCAAGATAATATATTCTCACAGAAGTACATGCTCAGGAACAGTCTGGAATGGTGCCCTAAATTGAAAATCTTAGCTTTGCCCTATTTTCAGCAAATATTTATGAAATATGTCATAGACTTCTGCAGTGCTGGCATCTACATAGGAGACTATGCCCACCTGCTGTTACCACTTGCTCCATTACATGGCGTCAGAGGTCTGCAGCATCTATTCATAGATTCCAGCCAAGCTGTCAGGTAATACTGTGTGACAAGCTTTCTGCTTTTCCAGTTTGCCTTTTTTTCTAAGTGGAAATTGTACACAAACCCCATCCTTCTCTCCCATCCCCTCAAAACACTATGAAGCTCCAAAACCAAGTCAGAATATCTACACCCTGACTTTACATTGCCTTTACATAATTATACACAATTTATTTAAGCTGAACTTCTCACAGATGGTTACTGGTTATCTAGTCCTCATGCTGTCATGTGGATGAATTTATAAGCACCTTGAAGCTGTATGATATTTTTAAATACTCTACATATTCTGAAAAACAAATCCTAAACACCTAATATGATTTACTACATTACTGGATATGCTATTCCTCTCCTTCCTCTCTTTGCTTTGATTCATGAAGCATAAAAATTACCTTCTCACTAAAGAGTATTGTGAAAATGCATCCATGCATTAAAGGCTTTTGCCTGTGATGCGTTTGTCAGAGCTCAAGAGATGCTCTGGTACCCAGGAGCATGAGATGGGGACTGTTCATGTCACATCATTGGCAGTGACACCTGGTGAGTGTTTCATCTACAAGGCTTCTCTGAACTCAGCACAGAGCTGCTCCAGCAGGGCCTGCCTGACCCATGTGCAGGTGCCATGGCTACTCTTACTGTGTGACCCCACAGAGCTGACTGGCAAGGAGGAAGCGGGAGAAAAGCGGGAGGAAGCGGGAGAAAAGCCATGATATCACCTTGCACATGTTGGAGGGATGTTAGTGCTACTACAGGGGCTGAGAGACAGGAACCAACTGGGTGGGTCTGACAATTAGTGTGTGGGACCGGGCGGGTCTGCATTCCTTCATGTCTGTGATAACATGGGTATTGCAGAGAGAACTGCCACAGGAGAAGAAATGAGCAATTCTGCCTCTGGAACAGGTTTTGTAGAAAATATGTAGTGAATCAAGTCTGAGCTTGTATATTGAGCATCAAGAAAACAAAACAAAATATTGAACATTTTTCATTAAGTGAGCAATATCCACATATCCATCTGTGCCTTGAATGAAGGTTCTTATGCAAAAATAGCATGTGATCATGTAATTAAAAACTGTAGTGAATGCATAATAATAGACAAGAAGCTAAGATTCGTACACACAACAAACACTCTCACTCTCACACACGTGCACATATATAAGTAGAATCACAGAATCATAGAATGGTTTGGGTTGGAAGGGACCTTAAATATCATCTAGTTCCAAGCCTCCTGACATGGGCAGGGACACCCCCCACTAGACCTCGTTGCTCAAAACCCCATCCAGCCTGGGCTTGAACACTACCAGGGATGGAGCGTCCACAACTTCCCTGGGCAACCTGTCCCAGTGTTTCACTATCATTACTGTAAAAATTTTCTTCCTAATATCTAGTCTAAATCTACCCTCTTCCAGTTTGAAGCCATTATCCCTCATCCTATCACTACATACCTTTATAAAAAGCCCCTCTCCAGCTTTCTTGTAGGTGCACTTCAGATACTGGAAGGCCTGTAAGGTCTCCCTGGAGCCTTCTCTTCTCTAGGCTGAACAACCCCAAGTCTCTCAGCCTGTCTTCATAGGAGAGGTGCTCCATCCCTCTGATCATCTTTGTGGCCCTCCTCTGGATGCACTCCAACAGGTCCATGTCCTTCTTATGTTGGGGGCTCCAGAGCTGGACACAATACTCCAGGTGGAGTCTCACGAGAGCAGAGTAGAGGGGCAGAATCACCTCCTTTGACCTGCTGGCCACGCTTTTTTTGATGCAGCCCAGGATACGGTTAGCCTTCTGGGCTGCAAGTGCACATTGCTGGCTCATATTGAGCTTCTCATCAATCAGCACCTCCAAGTCTTTCTCCTCAGGGCTGCTCTCAATCTCTTGTCTGCCCAGCTTGTATTTGTGCTTCAAGTTGCCCTGAACCAGGTGTAGGACCTTGCACTTGGCCTTGTTGAACTTCATGACATTGACATGGGCCCACCTCTCAAGCCTGTCCAGGTCCCTCTGGGTGGCATCCCTTCCCTCCAGTGTGTCAACTGCTCCAGTTTGTCATTGGCAAACTTGTTGAGGGTGCACTCAATCCCAACATCGATGTCACCAACACCGATGTTAAACAGCACCAGTCCCAGTACCAACCCAATACTGACTGATGTGATTGTACGTTTGTCTGTGCGTATCTGTTATGATTGTTCCCCTATTCATAAATATAATCCAGGATTTAAGACTCTGGGTGAGATTTATCTGACCAGATAGATTTATCTTAATCTATCACATAGAAGCCTAAATGTAAACTAGCTGCTTAGACTCTTCATAATTAATGGAGAGATATTTGATGCTATCTATAATCTGATCTAGATTCATTAGATATAGCACACTAAAACTACTTAATTCCATAGCTTTGACTATAAAACAGTCTGAATGACTTCTTCAAATGTAAGAAATGTAGACTTCTAAGATTAGATAACATGAATCTGATGCTAAACATTTGTTTCATGCTACAAATTGTTACCAATAAAAATATGTATTGTAAAATAGATTGCAGGTAATATTATAGCAAGAAAGAAATACACATTTTAACAATTCTGTCTAGGTTAAGTATCTAAAACATTTACCTACTCCACTGAAAAATACTTGGAGTAAAGTAAATAAGATGAAAATGTGAAATTACATCTTAAAATATATACTATGTTTTCGTAAACCATAATAATAAAAAAGAAGCTGTAGTAAAGTGAAAGTAACAATTGAAATAATTGGTCATTGATTAGTAGGATGTTGAAAAACAATACACAGAGAAAAAGTACATTTCCAACATACAATTATCTAGTTAGTCAGAACAATTCATTATTTTTCCCCCAAATCAATATTACAAATGTGCAATATTAGATGAGTTAGATGTAAGTAGGAAACAGAAATGATTTGTAGCTCTAAAAATTATGCCTGCTCAAAATCTGATTGTAAAATTGATTGTAAGCATGGAATTTGATATTTTAGCAATTATATCACATTATTGTATGTGCCAGTAGGAGTTCCTGGCATGTGGTGTTATATAGGTAAACGACATGGGCAGTAACAACACGAACAAGTTCTGTCTGATGTCTTGAAATGTAACTATAATTTTCAATTCCGCACATGATGATGGAGGGAATAAAACAAGGATTTTTCATTTTAATTTAAATTGTTGATAAAGACGTAATAGATGTCTTGGCTACTTTTAATATCCTTACCATTATTCAGAAATGTATGTAACATGCATAAAGATGCATAATAGGCTTTACACTGTATTATTCAATTCATAAATAATAGGGCAAGGTTTGGGGAAGGTGATGAAGATTCTGGCCCAATTCTCTTCTTTCTCTCATTTAGTTTAAAGAGGAAATATATTATTAAAATAAAGAAACACATATAGCATTTGACAGTGACAATAGTGGTTGAAGAGGAGTGCAGCTCTACCGGAAAATTAACCGCCATCATGTGCTCTGTGTGAACTTTTTACAGTTTGACATGGAAAACAATACTTCTAGTACTTTGTTATGTTTGTCTTAACTATATAGCAGAGTAGCTGAAGTATTATAATGACAGATAAACTCTTTCTAACACTAAATGCATCATGTCATATTTAAACTTAAGTAGGCATATATACATTGATTATAAACTGTTTAAAGCTGACATGGATGTTTAAGAATAAAATCTGTCAAGTGATGTCCTCTTTCAGAGGATATAGAGGTATAAATTATTCTTTCAGTGGCTATGCATGCAATCAGACAAGATTTAAAGGTATTTATACATATGGTGAAAGAAAGTGAACTTACAGAACATTTTAGTTCCTATATATATATACATGACATATAGATATCTATATATATATGACATATCTTAAAGATTTACACATTTTCTTTTAAAGCTGCTAGTGTCTGTTAGCTAATTATCTGCATGCCATTTTATAAGGCAGTCAATATGAAATTGCCATTCTATATAGTGAACAAATATATACTTAATATATTATAGTTATAACATACAGGACTTGTGTCCCATCTGAAATGACACAGCTTCACAGGGAAATTGGTAACAGAAAAGGTGATATTTAAGCACTACATAAATCCTGTAGTGGAAATTGTCGTTGATGTCAGAGCATTGTGTGAGGTCCATTGGTCTTGATTATGAAATTGGCTTTATAGAGACCTACACTGGTGCTGTCTTCCAGGGGGTTCATACAACACTATCACAGTTACTTTTCACAAGCGCCTTTGTACTGATGATATTAGTGTGACTGCCTGACTATATCTCTTTGTTTCTGTTTTCTAAATATAGGGCCAATTTTACTTGTATCTAAGGAACTCACACACATTGCAACAGAATACTTTCAGGCGTGTCTGGCTTAAGAACTTTCTTCCGACTGTATTATAGTATACCTTCAGACAGGCTATCACTCAACATGCTATACAACACTATGAATCAGCCCAACAGTAGCTCGCTGAAGTTTACCTATCATGAACTTGCTGTTGTCCAGTTTCTGCATTATTCAGTTGAAAAACACCAAGAAAACATGTTTCAATCTGACAGTCTTGTTTTTCCTTCCACCTCTNAGGTATTTGTGGACTGGAGGTATTCTCCACTGCTCAGACAGGTCCTTTCCATGCATTCCTTTTTCTATTTTCTAAACCAAATACCTCAATAGAGATAATACAGATGAAAATCTGCTGAACAAAAAGGAACGCAAAACCACAACTTTTGTATTATTATGCATCCAGTGATTCAGATTCATGGTGAGACAATGTGCTCAGGAGATGAGTCTAAAAAGCTGAAAAAAAGAGAAAAAAATTAACTGCATTTTAAATTCTCTTAACCCCTTACAAATGCATGTCATTTTAAAAATAATTGTAATGAATTTTCCCTAGCTTTTCTCCAAACATACCTATCTATGTATCTAATATTTTGTTCCCACATCTTCCCCAGTCTTCCTTTTGTCACTGACATACTTAACAGAAGTTTTTCTTGTTGCTCTTTGTGTCCCTGGCCAGATTTAATTCTATCTGGTATTAAGCTTGCCTAACCTGATCCCTGGCTTCTTAGACAATTTCTCTATATTCCTCCCAGGTTACCTGTTTTTGTTTCCACCCTCTGTACACCTCTTTTCTGCTTTTGAATGTGTCCAGGAGCTCCTTGTTCATCCATGAAGGTCTCCTGGCTTTTTTACTTGACTTCTTCATTCTTGGGAGGCAGCATGGGTGCAACCTCAGCAAGTTTGCAGATGACACCAAGCTGTGTGCTGTGGTTGACACGCTAGAGAAAAAAGATGCCATCCAGAGGGACCTGGACAGGCTTGAGACGTGGGAGCATGTCAACCTCATGAAGTTCAGCAAGGCCAGCTGCAAGGTCCTACACCTGGTTCAGGGCAATCTGAAGCACAAATACAGGCTGGGTGGAGATTAGATTCAGAGCAGCCCTGAGGAGAAAGACTTGGGTGTGTTTGTTGATGAGAATCACAGAATAACAGGGG
>VYXH01010325.1:0-36400 GCA_013397275.1 Burhinus bistriatus
CCATGAGCTGGTGAGTGCGGGACCCCCGGGCCCGGCCCGGCCGCGCCGTGCTCCGCCTCGCCCCGCCGCCGCGGGACCCTCCCGGCCCCCGGGAACGGCCTCTGGGGCTCGCCGTCACCCCTGAGGCCCGGCACAGCCCGCGGCGGTGCTCGGCCCGTCAGGCCCCGGCTTCCCACCGCGGGCGCTACCGGGCCTGGCGGCCTAGGGGGACACNTTGGCCCCGGTGCTGGCCCCGAGCTTGTCCCCGGTGCTGGCCCCGAGCTTGGCCCCGAGCTTGGCCCCGGTGCTGGCCCCGAGCTTGGCCCCGGGCTTGGCCCCGGTGCTGGTCTGGTGCTGGCCCCGGGCTTGGCCCCGGTGCTGGTCTGGTGCTGGCCCCGGGCTTGTCCCCGGTGCTGGTCTGGTGCTGGCCCCGGGCTTGGCCCCGGTGCTGGTCTGGTGCTGGCCCCGGGCTTGTCCCCGGTGCTGGCCTGGCAGGGGCCCTGGTGTTGGGCCCAAGCTTGGCCCTGGTGCTGGCCCCGGGCTTGTCCCCGGTGCTGGCCTGGCAGGGGCCCTGGTGTTGGCCCCGAGCTTGGCCCCGGTGCTGGCCAGGCTTTGCTCGGTTGCGGCCAAGGTTACCCCTGGTGTAGCAGCCCCCAAGCTGTCTCTATAGGCACTCACATGGTATATGGGTGTCTAACGGGTGCGCATCTCGGGGGGCTCCGCGCCCCTGCCCCCGGCAGCTGCTGCCTGTCCCTCCCCAGGCCACGGCGGGCCCGGCCTCCACCCTGGGTACGGGGAGCACCGGCCGAGCCCCTGCCCTCCCCCCTCCCCACGCCTGGGCGCTGCTGCGGGGCAAAGTGTTTGGTACGGGGTGTCCCCAAAGGTCCCCGGCAGCTCCATGAGGCTGCAATGCTGTAAAACCGCCTTCAACTCCATTAAAGTAAAGCTTTTGTGTTTTTTAAAAAAAAAAAGAGAGTTCCCACGTGTGTTTGGATCAGACGTGTGAAAGGCTCAGCTTGGATACCACAGTGTCGTTGGCGTGCTGCTTCTGCGCATCTCCCCACCTCTTATTTAAACTAATTATATTAGAAATTAATCTTGACCGCCGTGGGTGATTTCTCATCCTGGATAGTCACGTAGAGCCAGCGCCGTTACGAGAGGTGAAGGACGTGATGGTTTAAGGAGAAAAAGGTCTTCCCCTTGCCTGGCGTCCTCAGGCTGAGTTTGCCAGGGCAGGCACATGGTGAAAACTGAAGATTTTTTGGGGGGTTTGGAGTGGGGGAAGTTGTGGTCTGGAAACATACTTCAACAATGTAATGACGTGCACACAGGTACCTATTAAAATGGGGCCTTTGGTTAAAAATACACACTTCTCCCCTGGGTTCATTTTTGTTCTGCTTTACTCATCTCAGAGCAGCCATGATTATAGACAGCGTTGGGTAACGAGGGTCTCGGAGCTGCCTTTTGCCCGGGCTGCCCTCGTGAGCTCTGCGGGCAGCATGGCCCGGGGCCTGCTTTCGGAAAGCTCTGCCCGGTGGAAGAGACCTGCTCCACTCTCCTGGTCCGGGAGGGGCTGCAGAGCCGAAAGTGTTAAGAAATAAATATTCCCTTCCCACGATGGATGTGGAGTAATTCGGGTGCAGAGTGACAACGCTTCCCCTCTCCAATTTCCCGTGTCCATCTGGCCACGGTGCTCCCGGGGACCTCGCCTGGGGACCGTAGCTTATGGTGTCTGCTGGCTTCCCAGCGATACATCTGGCTTTTGCTGAGAGATTGAGTGTTTTTGCCTTTTGCCGGGGAGGAATAAAAGGTCATTGCCGGAAGGAGGGGGGGAGACTTGGTACTCTGCTGAAATCTGAGTCTCCTCTTTCTTCTCCAGCAGCGTCAGTCCTTCGGCGTGTTGTGGCTCTGCTTACGCGCAAACGCGAGGGGCTCGGACCCGGCAGCGTGTCAGGGACACAATTGCTCTCAGTTTGGCCTGGCCGGCCGGCCGGCCCTGCCAACCCTCCTGGCTGATAATTCCCGCCCCAGATGAATCGCCCTATTCACTGGGGGGGGGCCGGAGTTCAGCGCCCAGCTGGCAGGGACGGGCTCGGCATGACGTCCGCCTGGCCGCCACAGCGAGAGGTTATGCTCCCGCCGGCAACGGGCAGCGGTAACAAATGCCGGCGTGTGTGCCGGGGTCGTGCCCTGCTCCTCAGACGTCAGAGTAAAACATGTCCGGCCCCGATGCCACTGCTTTGCCGTCCCTGCGGAGGGAGCGAGCTTTGTTCCAGCCCGGCAGGGTGGGAGGTTGTGTTGTGCAGCAGAGCGTGTTTGCTTAGTTTGCACGTGCGTTTCTCTCCGACGACGGGCGCCGTTAAACCCGGGGCGTTGATTAAAGCCCCTTTTTGCAGGGGTCAGCCGTTGCAGCTGGTCAAGAGGATGGAGCTTCATCCTCAGCTCCGTCCTGCTGGATGTCCCTGCTGGGGAAGCGGCACGTAACGCTGCCTCCAGTTTTGCTTCTGCACGCTCGTTACCTTAATTAATTCCTTGCGAAGGCCTGTGTGAGATCCCTAGAGACTAAAGGGCAATGAGGCTGTCTACAAGCGGGATGGTAGATGCCTTGTTGAATTGTGCATGGTTAATTCTTTGCTTTCCCTTGTTCTTTGAGAGCTCCTGATGGGTCAGAGCTCTCTGCACCGTGTCGGGACTGGGAACACCGCAATGCCCGTTGTACCAGCGGGGGAAAACTTTGCTCCAGAGAGCAAAGCGTAACCCGCTGGTGACAGAGGCTGGATTAAACCCCCAAATTCCCGACTCCTGCACCTAGGCAACTAGGCAGTGCTGTCTTTCTAGGCTAAGCTTTATTTAGAGCAGGAGTAGGCTTGTTTTGGGAAACAGCCTTGCATGGACAGATGAGATGTTTTCTACATCTTGGCGGGGCTCGATGGCTTCCTTTCGGCTTCTGCGCTGTGGATTGGGGTCTCTTGAACACATCCGTATCCCCTTCTTCCTCTGCGCTCGCCTGTGGCCATGCATTTTGGAGAAGAGAGGGGAAAATACTCCAGTGATTGCCTTGGCCATCATTCCTTTTAAAAAAAATAAAGAGAAATAGAGTGATGGATTTTACTGTATCATCACTCTCAGTTGCCACAAGTGTCTAATTTGTGACCATCTAAAGGACTTTTTTAAGGTTCGTGGAACCGCATAAAAACCAAATGTTGTTGCAGCTCATAACCAGACTCCCAAACACCTCCTCTTGTGCTTTCCCAGCTCCTGCAGGTGATTTTCCAAACGGGAAGGGGGTTTTAGTAGTGTGGCAGCTTGCTATCCGAGTGCTGCCTCTCGGCACCGCTGCAACAGCTGGTATTTACTGGGAGAAAAAATATGTTAAGCAAATGTTGATAGTGAAGCAGTGCGAAGCACGTGTTTTCGTGTTGCACTGCAGCGTATTATTGGGCTGCATGGGGGGTTGCCGTTGCCGGACTGCTAAACCATATGCCTCTTGGCAGGGAGCTCTCGCTAAGTGGACTAAGGAGCTGGCATCGATTTAAAGTTGGGAATGGAACTGCATGGTTGTGCGATATTTAACTCCCCAGATCTTTATCAGATGCAATCCGGAGTTAACGTGAATGTGTTTTCTGAAATATTTGGGGATGGAGGTGAAGAAGAGGAGGCTGGAGTGGGGCTGCCCGTCTCGGAAAGGACGGTCGGGTGGATGGATTTATGCCTGCTAGCAAGGGAAGGGGAGAGTGCGGGGAGGTGGCAGGCATAGCTGGGTTGTAGCGTAAGAGTAGGTTTGTTGGTTATTCATTTTGTTTTCCATGTTTTGGAGCTGTGCTGTGACCACGTTGGGCAGGTGCGATGCAAACACAGACCAAGGCGCCGTTTTCTTTCCAGTGAATCAATATTGATATTTTTCGGAGCCCAAATTGCAGTCCCATCGTGGTCAATGGCAACGCTCCCCCTTCTCTCCGGGTTTCAACGATACCGGGATTTGGAGATGAGCACGGGATAAAATTAGATTGGATGAAGCAACTGGATACCAAAGCGGTGAGCTCCCAAACACCTCCCTGCGTGGCGCTGCCGCGTGTAGCACCCGTGCAAGGCGGTTTGCACATCCCAGAGGTATTATCGCAGCGAAACCAAAACGCTGGCGTGCTCTTCTGCAAGCTGGGCAGTGCCGGCACTTGGGCTCGCCGCAGCATCTCCTGGGGTGGAGCAGCCGGCAAGAGCCACACGCCGTATCCTCTGCCATGGTGGGAGATCGCAGCACCCGGCATGGTCCTCGGAGTGCGATTAGCACGTGGTTGTTTCTTAATTATTGTTTTTTCCGCCTTCTTTGTACAGGTAGCTAAAAAACAGTGTTATAGTTGAGCCACAACCGTGTTTCACAACCATGCTTAAAATGGATATTTTTGTAGCATAGTCAGGGCCTAAAACAGCCTTGCAAAATTCTGCTCGCCCACGCGCCTGGCGTGAGTAATTTTCTTTTGATGGGTGAGTAAAATATCATTATTTTTTTCATGCTCATCTTGGAATGGGTGGGAGAGTAGATTCTGACATTATTTTTGATTTGCTTAACACTGACACTGCGCTTGGCTCTGTGCAAGATGCAGAGATACAGGCAGCCCCTGCTCCGAAGAGCTTGCCGTCTGCGGGCACCTCTCGCTGCCGAAGTTGGGGACGGTGCCTTGTTTCCTCGGGCTGACCTAAACCAACATAAAATGGATGTTTACATCTTCTTTTTACCTTCTCCCCTGCTGCATGGGCTCTCCCTGAACATCCCTTTGTGGCTTAATGCCGACAAGTTCGTAGGGACGGGGTTGAAACACAGGCGGGAGTGCATGGCTGCAGAGATGGATGCATTTATTTCCGAGGGACCGTATCCCCGCATCGCTCCTCTCCCTGCCCCTCGCCACCCCGTGACCTCCCCTCTCCTCTCCAGAGAAGAGAAAACCCAAACCAGAATTTGGCACAGAGTCTCCCTCGACATAAGCTGTTTGTGATCCGTTTGAATAATTTTTTCCTTTTTTTGCCTTCGCGCTGTGTTTGGAGCGGTTGCTATGAGTTCCTGGGAGGCGGGGGGGAGCGGGGCGGGAGGGTGCATGCAGTTTCCATGGACACGATGTAGTACAGCAAGGCATCCGGAGCGATGCTCGAGATTAATGTCTAACCCGCGTCTGCCTTCGTGCCTTTCTCACCTGGGCAGGGCTGGGATCCCTCCCCCTGCCCCGGCACAGGGGCAGCCCACACGACCACGGATTTGCAACTTTTAGCATTTTTTAGGAAGCCCGAAGTCGTGAGACCCGTGGTCCAGGTGCCCAGGGTTGGTTCGCACGTGCGCAGCACCCTGCGCCCTGCCAGCCTTGCCTCTCCTCGGGTCCTGTGCAGGCTGCCTTCAGCACTTGTTAGGACTCAGGAACACTAATGAGATACTTACTCCTGCTTCCGCAGCTACTGGGGGTGGTCGGAGCTGCCCTTGAACTTCCAGGGTGCCCTGGCTTTCCCATAGCGTATCACAGAAAGCTCACTCGATAACGGTAATGAGAAAGTGGAAGTTATTACCTCCACGTTCGCATCCTTCCTCGGATGCTCCTGACGTTCCTATCAATGTTTGCAGGAATGCTTTGATCTCTCCCAGATAGCAGCCGGTCCCGTGAACAAGCAGGTCTCCTGGCTGCAAGTACACCTGGAGCCGAGTCCTCTCCCGAGGCAGGATCTTGGCACAGCCCGGGCGAAGGGAAGGGCTGGCCATGGAGCAGAGCAGGGCTTGGGGAAGGGCCCCTGACTCTCACAGGGGGAATTTCTGGGGTGGCTTAGGGCCAGGTTTTGGCTTTATGGAGGATCAGGCATAAATGGATGGTTTTGTAGAAGCACTCGGCACGCCATGTGCTAAAATCTTTGGGAAGATGGGCCTCGGTGGGTTGGGGTGACCCCTGGCAGGGCAGGAGGCTGGGTGTCATCCTCCTGGCTGCAGGCAGAGAGAGGTTTCTTTCCGGTGAAAAAATTGAGATTTTTAGTGGAAATTCAAAGAGTGAAAGGCTCTGGCAGGAATCCAGGCTGTGCTGGCTTGCTGGCGCTTGGGGTTTCGATGGGAAAAAAAAAACAACAAACAAAAAAACCCCAAAAAAACAAACCCTGAAACTTTCCATGGGAAGCGGGCACTTTTCACAAAACATGAGTTTAGTTGGCGGTCTGACGGTGGTGGTGTTACTGATAAAAACCAGTCGTTAACCGCCAGTTCATACCACGTTTAGACCTGCGGGTCCCTGGCAAACGCCGCCCGTGTCCACCACCGCCTGTGGCAGAAATAGTGATTTTGATGGTGCGCTGTCGCCAGAGACTCGGCGTCACTTCTCCTAAGTGTCTGGGCAATTAACCTCCAAAACCTGGTGTGAGTGAGCACATTGCCCCGGCCCCAGCTCTCCCTGCCCCTTCCCTCGTGTGCTGCTTGTCCGTCTGTCTGTCCGTCCTTCCTTCCCTCTCCAGCCCCCAGTTTGGCAGCGAGTGGCTCGGCATCCCCAGGGCCAGCGGCTTATCAGCTGTGGGTGAAAATACTTCGTGCTTATCCCTTGCTTGTCTGCAAGGGGTCTTCTGGGGCCTGATTAGGGGCTGCAAAGCGATGTTCTACGATGTGCTAGGGGGGAAGAGGGTCGCATCCACCCATTATTTATCCCCTGCCCACGCTCCGAACGCCGGCCGGGCTCCCCAGCCTCCCCGCCGCCTGCTCCAGGCTGAGGATGGAGCCAAGGTTTGATGTCCTGCTCGGTCCAACGCGGCAAAAGGACCATCGCCCCCCTAAATTAGCAGTGATTTAGTCTGATTCACTCTGGCAATTCCTGCGTGCCTTCGTTTCAGGGGACTGGCGGAGAGTGGGAGGGGGAGCTACATGTTTTAAACTCCAGCTCCCCGCAGACCTCATTGAGCTGTATTCCCCCCTGCCTGCGAGGTTTGTTTGCAACTCTCCTGTGCATCCAGAGGAGAATTAGCTGCTTTGGTGTGTGGCCCTGGGTTTGCACATGGAAAAGCCAAGTAAATGTATGACATTGCTGGGGAAACTTCAGAGAAAATTAGCCACAGCTTCTCCCACCTTCCCCTCCCTGGGGTTCCTGAGCATCCCCGAGTAGAAGCTTGCAGGATTCTCTCCACCCACACTTTTTTTCCTACTTTAAGCTCTTCCCACCCCCTCCCTGCAGTGCTTCGCCCTCCTCCCTCCCAGCTGAACCCCACCACGTTCCCAAACTCCCGGTGACCTCTCTGGAGGGCTGCGGGTGGCTGGTCCGGGCCGGGGGCTGGGATGTTCCCCCCAGCCCTGCGGCGCAGGGGGACGGGTAGGAACGCTCCGGCTGTGACTCAGCGCGCTCGCGCTCTTCAGGAACGGGATTTCAAGGGATTTCACACCCCAAACACAACCCCAGCTTTCTCTCGCTCAGCAGAAATGAGAGATCAAAAAAATGCACCGATTCTGGTTTTTCTTCAGTGTATATAGACCTGTGCTCAGCTTTTAGGGTAACGGTGATAACCGTGCCATGCCAGTGATCCATGGCAGAAAAAGATACCGACCCATCTCTCTCCAACTTACTTGCATTACGCCCATCGTACATTTTCTAAACAGAATAAAACACCCAGTGGCTCTTAATTTTCAAGCAAATGGTTGTAATGCTGCTATGTCAGGCACGTGTTGTCCCCCCCCATTTCGCAGGCTGGGACGCTGACACATGGAGGGGCAAAAATTCTCGGTGCCAGGAGAAGCTTGCCATCACGTTTCGAAGCGCAGGGTGTATCCATTTGTTTTAAAAGCTCAGATGAGATCCGTACCTCTCATCTTTTTCCTTATGCTTTTGTTCCTGTTTCTGCGTCTCCCCCCGCCCCCCCGTCACAGAACTATATTAAATGGTGAAGATTCAGAAACCAGGAAGATTATCTCAAATTGTAAAATAGCAACAAAAAAAAAAATAATTGGTGTATAGACATTACTTGCACGGGGTTATTTTTTAGAGGTTTTACTGAGACAGACATAATTAGCCAACTGGCATCATGATGCTAATAGAGATATTTACTGCTTCAAAGTGTATTTGCAGCGTTGTGAACTGCTCCAGTGACTTTCTTTTGTTCCGGAAGAAAGTAACTGGGATTTTTTTTTTCCCCCTTTTCCCTCTGCGGTGAGGCGGAGATGGGGGACGGGTCGGGACGGGACCCCCTGTGCTCCCCACTTGCCTTCCCCTCGGCTGCTGCCTGCGCTGCCAGCTCGGTGGTACCCAACTGATGCCGATTCACGGCTTTGCCCTGCCTGTTGCCCGCATCCCTCTTTTATTACCAAAATTGCCTTGATTTAACCCGGCTTGCCAGCGAACTATGGTCGGGATTGCTTCTCTAGATAACCCGTGTCGGCAGGGTTGGCCAGACAAGGGAGAGGGGAAGGTTGTGTGCAGGTAATGCTTTAATCGCCCTTTTAATTGTGCTTACCCGCTAGGAACCAGCCTAGCTCCAGCTTGAACCCCGTGCTTGCCCCTGCGCTGCCAAAGGTTGCCCAGCAGCCGCCATGGCTCGTCGGGCAAGCTGGTTTTTCTTGGGGTAACTCACTCCCTTGGGTAAAGGCCACATCTTTTTCTCTTCCTTCCACCGAGATAGATTGATGCCATCACTTCCAAAAACATCGAGTGACGGCACCTGGCTGCGGATGGGACAGCCTGTGCCTGCGAGAGTAAGGGAGGTGCCTCATTTTAGTTTATATTTGACCCATGTAAGAAAACACAAAGAAAAAAAATCCTCTTTTTTTTTTTTTTCCTTTTTTTCCTGTAAGGCACCACACACCTAGTTATTGACAGGGTAATTATATACCAGAGGAGTGTTTGTTTATAAAAGAAGTGTGATTCACGGCTGCCGGGCTTGCCACAGGAGCTGGAAAGGGTTAACAACCTAAAATTATATCGGTCCAACCGGAGAACCATAAACAGGAAGTTCTCCAGAAAAATTTAAATTTAAACCTGGTGACTCAGGTTGGCTTGTGCTCCCTGAGCCGCTCAGGAGGTACGCACGGGTTGCAGCCCCGGTTTATTACCGGTGGTTAATTACACCGTTGGTTTGAAAACAGCGGCAAAGACGGGCAGGAGCGGGGCCGGGAGGGATCAGGTTGGCGGATGATCTTGGTTTTGCTTGGTCCGGGTGGATGGCGTGTCGCTTCGTCGCAAGCACTTTCTCCCATCGCGTGGCATTGCTCGCCGCTGGGTTTTACAGCAATAAATCAGTAATCGTTGCTTTTCACATTCTGGCCTTTGTGACATGTTGGTCTCCCAACCCTTTTAGAGTTGGTGGTCAAATAGTTTTCTGCCGATTTGATTTCTTTAATTTGAAGGCAGAAAATGGCATAGCATTGCTGTTGATACAAAATATTCTAGTGACGAACTCCAGGAAGAAATAAAACGGGACTTTGGGACCATTACTTACTAAAAGAGAGAGTCAGGCTAATGCCAAATAGATCTGCACGGATCGTGTTATGCTAATAAAAATGTTTTCTGGGGTTCCAGTTGTGCGATCGAGCAGTGTTATAACAGCGCTGGTGCGGGGGATCTTGCCAGTAAAGCTGATGAGAAAGAAACGGAGAACCAGCCGTGTGTTTGCTGCCCGGCAGTGAGAAAAGCTGGCTTGGGAAGCAGTGGGACCGGCGGCCAAGCCAGAGTCCTGCAATGCACGTTATTAGCTTAGATGTTGGGTAGCAGTGTGGGAATTTGGACTGGCCCAAGAGGGGACTTGGGCACCTTCCCAGGAAGCGCCTGGTGCGGATTTGGGATGGGATGCCGACCGATGAGCTATAGGCATGCTCTAGGTGAGGCGTCTCTGGGAAAAGATCCTTGTATTTCATTGTGAGACCCATTTTTTCTTTTTAGTTGAAGAGGTGCTGCTTGGTTAAAGCATCTCGTCCAAAAATCTCCAAAATCTTTTCTGCAGAAAACATGGGGAGATTTTGGATGAGATGCTTTAACCAAGCAGCACCTCTTTACCTTAATTAAATACATTGAAAACAGCAGTTGAATTCCTGGATTTTTATTATCCTGATAGGTGAAAGAAATCCAATTATTTTCAGGACGGCTGCATGGCTGTAACCATCTGACCCAGCCACCCTTACATATGTTGTGTAATTTATTTTGAGTACTCTTCACCTTTGAGCTAGCTCGCGTGGGGAAAATCATTCAGGTAACCCAGATTTTACTAGCAACCATATTAAAGATTTTAAGAATGAAGGCTGTTCTGCTGGCAGGTGAGCCGCTCCTACAGCTGTTGTATCAGAGAAATCCTTTGAAGCAGCTCACAGCTCCAGACACTCGGGTTGTTACTTTTTTTAATATCCTCTTTCTAAATATTTACAGGGTTTGGTTTTTTGTTGGGCTTGGGTGATTTTTTTTTTTCCCCCTCCCCTTCGGATTTGTTTTTAAACATAGCGTGTTCTTCAGCCGTTTGTTTTGCCAAGGAACGCCTGGAGCATCCATTGCATTTATTTGCCTTACTAGGATGGTGGGAGGGTGGGGAAAGGGGCGGCTGGAGATGGAGGTGCTGCCCTCGGGGGAGACACCGGCTCTCGGAGGGGGAGCACCCTGCACGAAAAGGGGTGCTGCTGCCCTGGGATAAGCCTCGCTCACCCCAAAACCCATCACCGAGGTCGAGACCCACGGGGCCGGGCTGTTTGAGGCCAGCAATCGCTTGCTCACACGTTGCCTCTTCTCTCTTTTCCAGGATACCGTTCAAGATCGGGCAGCCCAAGAAACAGATTGTACCCAAGACAGTGAGTAAACCAGTTCCCCCTTTTTAGATCCAGCCTTTGATCATGTGGCTGATGAGTCAAGCCGGCACTTTGACTCGTCCCATTTTGCGAGCGTGTGCGTGTGCGCGCGCGTGGGAGGGAGATGTGAGCGAGCAGAACCTGTTGCCGCGTGTGACCAGCGCTCGGTTCCTCGTGCGAGGAGTGAGGGGGAGCCCCAACCAGGGAGAGTATTTTGGTTTGGGANGCCCGAACCAGGGATGGTTTTTTGTTTTGGGTTTTTTTTTTTTTTTTTTTTTTTTTTCCCTTTTTTTTTTTTTTTTTCCTTGGGGGGGGTGGTGGGTGAGGGGAAGAGCTCTTTTGGTCTGGCACAGTTTTCCTTGGAGATGGCTGAACGGGCTTCCTTCCTTCCTTCCTTCTTTCAGCAATGGCTTGTTTGTTCATCCTTTCTGAGCAGATGGAGGAGGAGGAGTGGTTCAGATCGCTGAATATAACTGTTTCCAAAGAAAGGCTTATAAGCTGAGATGCTTAGTGCTCGGGCGTGAATTAATTTGTGCTGCACAGCATTTGCTTTAAAAGCAAATTAAAAAAGCATTTTGTATTCTCGTGTATTTGAGACTCCTATCCCAAGTGCTGTTGCTTGCAGCTGGCTGTGGTATTTTCCCTTCTTAAGCAGATGGTCTTCGCCTTTGTCCCGTGCAAAAAAAGCTGTGGGACCTCACAGGAGCTGTCCCTGAAAACTAACCTGCGTACCTGCTCTAAAATAAGTGCCCCGACAGTGAGCACGGTGGAGACCTTGTCTTTGTAACGGCATTGGTGACCTAATCCCTTGAACAGACTAACATCTCTGATCCTTCCTCTCTGGGACACTCAGCGCAGCTAATTCCTCAGGATGCGTGGGCACTCATGTTTACGGGGGTTTCTCCTTGGGACATGACATTTTCCCCTGGAGGCAGAGGGCTAATTCTGCCACTCCCTTTATGGCTTGATTGTCATGTTTTATTTTAAAGGATTTGGTAGTTGTCTGCTGCCGTAGAGCAGCAATTTTCTGTAACGGCTCCAAACTGTCAGTACAAAATTTAAGCCAGGCAGGCGATGAAGACAAGGACTGATAAAATCCTGCAATGCTTTTTTGCATCTTTTCAGCTGCCCTTTTTCTGGGGGCTGGCGACCAGCCGGTGGAAGGTGCTGCTGTCTGTGGTCCCCCGGGAAAGACAGCCCACCAGCCTCCGGTCTTCGCACCCATTCCCGTTCGTTTCAGGAGACCCCACATTGCTTTGCTTCACGAGATTTTGCTTCTCGTGCTCTTTCCCGGTGTTTCCAACACCGGTGTCCTTCCAGGCTGTCGCAAGAACCAACTGCTCTGCAGCTCTGGGTGTCTTGGCCAGCTTTCTTGGACGTCTCCATCCCACCCGTTCTCACATCCAAGTTGACTATATTTCCTCTCTTGCCAGCACTTGCTGATTTCCCTCTGCTCCTGCTGCGTTTGGTGTTGTGAGAGGTTTGTCTGAACGACCTTGTCTCCCCTGTGCCGTGCTCCGTAGCTGCTGGAATCAGCCGTCCCCGAGCTGCGGCAGGAGCTTGGGCTCCGTTCAGATGAACGGTTGCACCTTTGAGAGCTTGCCTTCCCCTGAGCCGCTGGTGTGTGCTGTTCTGAGGCAGTTGGCAGGCATTGCTTTTATATATATATATGTGTGTGTGTGTATTAAATAGAACAGCTCGGAATATCCGGCAGGCAGAGGTTCATTCAGCAGCGTGAGCATTTCCAGGCCTTTTCCCTTTCCTTCGTTCCTTCCTTCCTTCCTTCCCCTTCTTCCTCAGCTCCCCCAAGAAGAACAACAAGTTTTTGTGTCAACGACTCAGTAGCTCAGAGTCGGATGCCGATTTTTAAATGGCTTCCACTTGCCGTGTGTTGATGATGATGGTACTCTCCAGGCAGCAGATACGTGGAAAGCAGAGAACAGGAAGCCCAAAGCTTTGCAGCCTCACAGTAAGTGTAAAGTGGAGCTCTTCAAAGAAGAACAAACAGCAGGAAACCACCCATCTCCCCTGGGAGCGAGGCCTTCAGCATCGTGGTGTGGAAGTGTTGGGGCTGCTTTGTAGCTTTAGCGAGCTCCAGGCCCCCAACTTTACCTCCCAGTTGCAGGCTGAGATGCACCATCTGTGCGGGCTTTTGGGAACAGCAGTAGCAGCCGAGGGCTGTGATATTCCAGATGTTGTCCTCTGGAGCCTGCTGCAGGAAGTGGGAAGGTGTGGCATCTCCAGGGCTGCATCCCAAGCCGATCAGAAAGGAAGTGGTTGCGGGTAGAGGGTCTCCCACTCACAGAGATTGGACCACAAAAGAGGAGGGGGGGAGGAAAAAAGAAAAAAAAAAAAANAAAAAAAGGCATTTGTTAGGATCTAACTTCTTTGGTTCTCCATGAGGCGTGTAACTCGAGCGCAGGAGAGGGGAGAATCGCTTTGCCGAGAGAGGCTTCGCTTGCCAGCGAGCCTTTTTTTCTTTTCTTGATGAAACGATGCTGGGGCTGGTGTCAAATCTAGGCCGGCAGTAGTACTGAAAAGCAATTTGCCTAGGCTGCGGAGGGAATTAGTCATGACTCCCCATGCCCACTCGCTTCTGATCCTTTGAAGAAGGGCATGGTGTCAGCCACAGTTTAGCTCTTCAGGTAGAAGGAAACCCCCATAGAAAATATCGGCTGGTGAACTGAAGTGATCTCCCGCCCCCCAGACATGCCTCTGCTTTGTTTCCACCTTAACCTGGGCAAATCCAATTCCAGACAGCATAATCTCTCCCCTCCTCTCTCCTGAAAAGAGCAGCTGTCACCGGGCTTGCCGAGAGGCCAGGAGCCGGGTGGGAGGATCTAATGCGCAGAGAAGGACCTGCTGTCAGCCGAGCCACAGAGGACACAGTAGCACAGCCCAATTAAACTAATGCCCAGTGATAGGAGTTAAACCTGTTAGAATTATATCTCTCTGCAGAATGTTTATTGCTCAAATCCGATGGCGGCGATGAAGCCTCTTATGGCAGAGATGTTCTTCCCTCCCCCAGGACAACTTCGGTCCGAGCAGAGGTTACGCTGGAACCAGAGCTACGGTTGTCTTCTGAGCTCTCTTGCAGCTTCAGCTCGCTGAAGTTCATCTGCGTCGCCCCGAGGTTGTACCCTGCTCTTCACCGAGGCCTGGGTTATCCGAGCCGGCAGGTAGCTGGGAAGAAAAGCCAGCCGCTCGTCCCCACGGGGTGTGGAGCCGAGTCGGAAGCTGGAGGAGCCAGCCAGCTCTCATTCCCTCTTGGGACAAGGCAGCCCAGTGCACAGTCCCTTCACCTCACCCAGGTTTTACCCCTTCCTCCCTCCCTTGCCTCGGCAGCGCGCTGGCCTGGGCTGACTCACATGGCTCGCCTTCCTCCTCCTCCCTGGCTAACCTTGGGTGAGTCAGCTTGGCAGGGAGCGGAGACCTGAGCTGTGGGCCCGCACGCCTGCCAAGCCTCCCTTCCTTGACTCATCCCGGCAGCTCTGCCTTCCCCAGGGATGTCGGATGGAGGAGCTCCATGAGCAGGAGGATTCCACTGCAGTTGCCGGCCGGCAGCGCCTTTCCATCGGGCTCCACCAGCAAGCTGGAAATCCCAAAATAACGGAGTAAATGTCACAGAAATGGTGGGGTGAAATCAAGTGACACCAGTTAAACAATTCTACTCATTTTCACTCTCTTCCTTCCATCTTCCTTCCAGACGTAACCAGTCTCTGCGGTTCAGAGGTGCATCCTTTTTCCCTTTTGGTGTGCCACCTAAGCAGCCTTTCTTGAAAGCTGTCTCGCTAGGCGGGGATTTGGTGGGTGGCGAAGCCCTGGGTACACCTGCACTCTGCAGCGTTGCTTCGGCTCCGATCTCTGCTGTCGGATGCCGAGCGAATATTGACCCACATTACTTGCCTTGAATCTCCTCTTGCTTGATGGGATGGCAAAAGCTCAGCAGAAGTTCCAGGTTATAGCAGAATTTCTGGCCTAATTATATGGGTTTCTTGTTTTTGGAGAGGAGGGAGGAGGAAGCATATGATTTCCTCTTTTTCCCAAGACCCATGAAGAAGCTGAGACCACTGGAACATGTAGAAATCAGCTAGTCCTCCTCCTCCAGGAAAAGAAATTAACCTCAGGGGAATAAGAAGGTTCATCACAGTCCCTTATTTCCATCTCTTTGTAGTGTTGGCTTTGGTCTTGCTTCGTTGCCTTGTAACCATGGTGTCGATTATGATATTGCCCTTAAAGCAGGAGGGATGTTATCGCAGGTGGAAGGCCCAGTGTTTGCAAACAAAAATAACTGGGGGAAAAAGAAGAACGTTGTTTTATTTCAGTGCTTTTAAGAACTCGTCATTCTTTATGTAGATTTAAATAAAAACCCAGAAAGGCGCAATGTTGCATTAACTAGCCCGTGTGCCTGGAAGAAAAAGCGTTCAATACAGAAACACGTTTTGATTTTGAGTTTTCAGAGAGGCTGCAGAGAAGTGGGATTATTTTAATATTACGGAAACTTCCCTTTGGGATATTGTAATTTTCATGCCTGTACTTCTTGTTCTCGTTACTCTTAACGTGATAATCCTATCCATAGCCTTTTGCCGTAAGTGTCAGGTGCGTGTGGCCATTGGTGATCACTACTGGGAGCGGGAATTACTGTGTACTCTGCAAAATGTGCTTGACTTGCTCGCAGCGTGTCCTCCTTGCACGCCTCTGATCCGCTGCTCGCTGCCGCCTGGAAATCCGCACGGTGGGAGCACGTGAGAGCGGATCTTCTCTGTCTACTGCACGGGGGTCCCTGCTCCTCGCTGCTTGTGTCATGTGTCTGTGCTCCTGCGACGCAAACGAGAGCGGCGATGACTGGGAGGGCTACACCAGCCTGCAGACTGCGATGACTGGTAGCCAGTTGCTACTGTGGGCGTGAAAAATAAGAGCAATCCTTGGGCAGCTGTCTCTGCATAGATGGCACTGGAGATGTGAGTCAGGCTGAAGTGCCGCCTCATAGATTCACCTCGATCGTACGTAGAAAGCGCACAGACTAACCGGGGTTGGGTGTTTCGGGGAAGCTTGGAAGCCCTGGGAGATTTGGGGGTTCACGTCACCCAGAGGGTCGCAGGGTGGGGAGGTTTTGCCTGCCTTTGTGTCCGTTAGGTGACGATGCCTTTTGCTCATCTCCGCTCGTCGCACAGTAATGGGGGAATCGAACAGCAAAAGGGAAGGGGCAGATACGGCGGATCTTTGCAGGTAGTTTAATTTCGTGGCCAAACCCTCCAGTTCTTGGGGGAACTGATTGCTGAGCAGACACAAGGAAGAGCCTCCTGAACACGGAGAGGGCTGGAGCTCCATGCCGGGAGAAGGACACCACCAGCCTTCAAAGGACATATTTTTCAGTCATGCCCGACCCTCTCTGGTTTGCAACCAAAACAATTCACACGTAAGGCATATAAATAGAGTGCAATACTCCCTGGTTATTTTAGCAGCCGGAACAGCCATAGAAATCGAGGGTGATTTTTTACTATGTGCTGGTTACCTGACCTCCAGGCACCAGCTGCTGCGGATTTCTGCAGAACTGTGAACCAGGCAGAAGTCGTGTGAGCTGCCCCCACACTGCTCCATGCCTGTTCCCCAGCGACCATTTTTAGCAGCGCGAAAGGGAGTTGGAGCTGGGCGGAGGTTTTTCATCGGCGGGGAGAGCCAGCACGCATCCCCCGGATGGTGGGAGCTGATGGTGTGGACAGCTGTCCACCGGGGATGGGGCTGGAACTCGGCACGCTCGCTGCGCCGGTCACCGGCTGCCTTCGGATCGGGCTGGTGGCATCACTGCGGGCTTCAATTGTGTCCAAAAAGGCAGACCAAAAAGATACTTAGAAAAGGAGGTTTCAAGAAAACCGGCGTTAACTGGGTTCCATCTTAAAATGCTGGTCTTTTAGTAGAGATTTTGATTGAAAAGCAAATGTCTCTATTAAGCGTTCTGGTTTCACATAATGCTGTTACATCGAGCCTGGGTTTGAAATCCCGAGGACAGCATGAAGATTTGGAACAAACCTTTGGATCCTTCTAGTCCTGGCTGCTTGCAACACTTAGCATTTCCTTAATAGCATGGTAGCTTGACAACACAAATGAACCCAGTTTTGATCCCATGACAACAAAAGCGCATGTATTTACTCTTGGCTGGTCAATTGAAATTCATTTGCTTATTTGGTCGACGAGGTGTGGAATGAATGTTTAAGTGTGTGTTAAAACAGTCAGCATGGAAGGAAAGTTCCTTAAAATATCTTGTATCACTGGAGATTTGCTGCCAGATAGCAAGTAGGAGGAAGCAGTCGTTGATGTAGCATCAGGAGAAGGCTGTTCTTTAGCTCTGTGCTCTTCGCCAGCACAGGTTTCTCCTCCCTTTGCGAGGTGCCGCAGTCCCCTTGGACCGCTGCTCCAGGTGAAGTATTTCATCGAGGGGAGCTATTGCAGGAATAAGGAGAGTCTCGGGGGCGGGATGGGGCGAATAATACGGTGACCGGAGGGCTCAGGAATGGCTTGAGGGCTCTGGGGGGGAGAAAACCCATCCTGTGGAGGACGGGGAAGGAGAGAGCGGCTGGGTGGGGGTCTGGCAGCCAGCCACGGGCAGACCCACCGCAGGGCTCCTTTGCAGCACGCTGCTGGAGGAGAAGCGGCTCCTCGCAGCTTCTGGGGCGATCGTGCCTCTGGAAGAGAAAGCGGGCTCGTCCCCCGCCGGCACCGAGCTGAGCTGTGGGCGCCTGTGTCGGTGCGTGCTAAGTTGTGATCTCTCTGCTTGTAAGGCATTCCCATTTTACTCTGTCAGCTTCCAATTCATGTGCTGGAAGCACATCCTTGGAATGAGCTGACGCAGTTGGTGGCAGTGTCTTTTGCTCGAAGAGAGTCTGGAGGAAAAAAACCCGAGACTTCATTTACTTTTGAAGCCTAACTCCCATTATAGCTGCAGGTTCACGTAGGCATTTCCTGAGGACAGCTTTCCCTGCAGAGGTAGTTGCCACTCCAGGCTCTGGTGCACTGGCTTTGAACTGATTTCCATCTCTTCTTTCCACAGGTGGAGAGAGACTTTGAAAGGGAATATGGAAAGCTTCAGCAGTAAGTATCTACCACACTGGTAAAACAGGAACAGTAGCATACTTCTCTGTTGTGCCCTCTTACTGCATCTTCCCAGGAAATTTTAGCCAGTTATGCTCTTCTCAGCAAATCACTCGCTGCTCTGTAATTTCTAGTTCTTCAGAGTTTCTCTGGCGGCTGGGTGTTCAAAGGTGTCCTAAGAAGTATTTGCAGTGGGGGTGAGGTTTGCACATTACGGCAGCTCTGAAGTAAAGAGTGTAGAATTGCCAGAAAACTGTGGGGTCACCGAACAGCTCAACACCTCCGAGGACAAATAGTGGTTTTACCGTACTGACTGTGTCACGTAAGCTCACGCTTCTCATCTGGAAGCGTTTGGCTTTACCATTTGTGGTAAGTGTGAGGACTTAAGAAAATACGTGACTTTGAATGAGAGATTACCAACCTGAAAAGGTTGAAAACCATCTGAAAACAACCAGAAAAGGTTGGGCAGCACAACTTCACAGAGCCTTGCCTGGATATTTTTAACTCACAACAGAAGCCAGCATATTCAGCCCGTAAATGATTTGTTGCATGTATGATGCACTTCGGTTTGTTTCTTTCCAAGATTCAGACTTTGCCTTGTTCTTCCATCTTTCAGATTGGAAGATCAGACCAAAAAACTTCAGAAGGATATGAAGAAAAGCACAGATGCAGACTTGGGTATGTGACTGTAGGATACATAGACTGTGAACTTGGCCACAAAGAGATGAAGTGACTTTCTCAAGATCACATGAGTAATCTGTGACAAGTCTGGAAAACAAATCTAGATCTCGGTCCCACTCAGTTTGCTTAGTTACAAGGCCATCTGCACGAGGGCTGCCGAGCAGTATCTCAACCAAGGGAACAGAAAGCATGTTATGGGCTTGGTCCCTATCTCTCGAGCTGCGGCTTGCTGTGTGGCCTTGGCCAAGTCACTTTCTTTTCTTCCCCTCAGATTCTGCAACCAAAAAAGAAGAGTAATTATTCCAGTTCTCACGTTAGACAGGCAGGAGCAGTCTCCAGCTGAGCCTATTGTGTCGAGCAGTGCATATTCACCGACTTCAGTCGAGGGCATCTTGTGCTATCTGAAGCCAAAGGAGGGTGGGATGAGGCTTTGGGGGGGTCTGCACAGCTCCACGTAGGATTTGCTGTACGTGTTTCAGGTATGAACTGCTGACCTAGCAGCTCTCATTCAGGAATAACCCTGCTCGTTCCCTTGGTGGCTGCTTGCTTTTGCTTGACCTCGTGGCAGTGGGCGACGTAGGAAGCAATAAACAGGTCATCTCTGCGTGCACCGCCGCAGCTGCCTGCTGCTGCCTGCGCCGGGTGACATCTGCCCTTCAGGTGTCCCCTCCCAAGGCACGGCAGCCCCTGCCCGCTCCATTCGCAGCTTCTCTGGTAGGAAACCGCTGTGACCGCACCACGTGGCTCAGGCTTTAAACGAACATGGGAGAGAGGAGAAGACAGAGCGATCCGGAGAAGTGGATTCGGTGGATGCCGGTTATTGAACCGAGCAGGGCAGCCTGCAGAAACACGCAGCCAGGAGCTGTTTTAAACACAGATGGTTTTTCTCAGCGTGTGGTTTTTAGTCCCTATTTGTACCGGGCCCCCACAGCTCCGCAGCCAAGGCAGATGCACCAGCGCAAACAGGTGTGGGCTGGACTGGTCCAACACTCATCTCGTGGGAGTTCAGTTCACAAAGGAGCAGAGGAGTGGGAAGGAGCCCCACCGGGCGCTTTGCCAGAGGGAGGGCTGGCAAATTTGGGGCTTCCCATGGTACAGGCTCTCACCTGTGTGTATGTACGCTCGGATATTGCCAGACATAAACATGGATCCCGGCTCTTGCCTGCGCTCTCCCACCCTTCCCAGAACCGTGCTGGCACGTGTGTGTCCTTGCACAGGGAGGGCGGTGGGAAAGGCACCAGTAACCGGCACTGCCAGGACTCCTTTCCAGGGTGAAAACTGCCCTTTCTGGGGACTTTGGTCATTGTCAGGGATCCTTGGTAAGTTTTTCCTTGTTAAGGATTCCCCTCCCCTCCCTTGCAGTGGGCGTTGTTTATATGGAGCATTTCAAGTCCCAGAGGAGCTGTGGGAGGACTTTCTTTTTCCGTTCTGCTACATGGCAGAGTCACAAATGAGCCTTGGCCAGATCCAGTAAGATCTGATTTCTCATTTAAAGGCATGAAATCATGAGTGTAAGGGAAGATTTTGAATGTGGTCTGGTGAGGGATGGCTGAAGGAAAAGGAGGTAGATCTGATCAAGCCCTGAGGACTGCTTTCCTCACCTGGCAGTGCCCATTCCCGAGAGGAGATAGCTGTGCTTGCTCAGCCAACATCCAGCCCCCGTGGCCGACAAGGATGGCAGTGTATCAACGTTGTTGTGTCCTCCTGAGCGTCTTATTTCTTCCACTGCACCTCTGTGCCGAGGGGCTTGATTATTCACTGCCTGCAAACACTCCCAAGCAAACTGGACCTGGTGACTGGAGTCTCCACCTTCTGCCAAAAGAGACTCAGCTCAAAAAGAGACCGATTCCTCTGTCTGCACGAAAATGTTCCTGCGAGGCTCGGCCGCTGCCCTGCCAGCTGCAGCAGTGTGGCTGGGAACAGGGTACGGGCTATTAGCAGCACTCTCTGTACTGTGCCTAAAGATCACTAACTCCCTTCCCCACCCTCTTTCCAAACAAAATACGATCTTAAGGAGCAGGAGGATGTTCTTTAGTTGGAGACAAAAGCTCTGCTTTTGAAGTGAGATGCAAGGGATGCACTGGATCACCGTGGCTCAGTTTTGCTCTCTGAAGTGTGCCTGCCTGCTCTCCACTGCTTTTATCATGATGCAAACAAGCATCGACTCTCTAAAGTCACTTCCTTTAATTGGAGTCATGTCCCGCACGCTTTATGTGCAGTACAGACCCTCCTGAAGCCCATCCCAATGGGCAGGCGACGCTTGCCTCTTCCTCTTCTTGCCTCTTCTGCACCTTGCCTCTTCCTCCCCTCTTCCTCCCCTCTTCCTCTTCCTTTCTTCTCCCTCTCCCATGTCAGCAATGCCCCTGTTGAGTTTGAAGATGGGGTTCACCACCGAGCACGTGGAGGTGGCACGGGGGGATGCCCTCCCGAGGTCCCGGCTCTCTGCGCACCATCGGGGACGCAGCATTTGCTGGGGTCTGCAAAGCTGCCTTGGGCACTGCAGAGCCCACCACGGCTGCTTTTTTGGAGCCGTACAGGTGAGGGGAAGTGCCTTGCCCAAAATCTCGCTGAACATGCCTGAAAAGCCCCAGTTTTTGGCCTCCCAGTGTCACCCCGCTGCTCGCCGCAGCTCCCCTCGCTACAGTATGCTTTCAATCCTCTCCTTACGAAGGGAAACTAATTTTTCTTCCAGCTGAAGGAGTTCTGCCATTCTTAACTCCGTCCCATTTTGGCACAAATCCTTCCTCAGATGTGGTCACACATATGGATTATATCCCATCTGTTTAAAGGTTTAAATGCCTAAACCCTTAATGTTTGGATAATAGACGGATACGGTAGCTTTGTTATTCCATAGTTAGTGTCTCGTTCTGCATTGAGCTTCCTCGCTATTTAGCTTCTGAGCTCTCTGTATAATTGTGTGTAACCTTTAAATCAGAATGTTTAACCCCTTGATTTATGATCTTAAGCCCCATTATTCAGATGACTTTAACTTTTAATATCTGAGTGAGTACAGTAGGAGTCTTTCCAAAGCTCGTCTGTAGCATGGCTAAAGCATCTGGCTTTCTGATCTTAAACTGGAATAACTTCCAGCAACAGTGCTGACGAAAAAGAACATTATTTTTTTTTTCTTTTTTTTAGTACCCGGGACTTTTCTTTTTTCTTCTTTATTCCTATTTATAATGATGCTTGCCTTTTTATTCATCTTTTTTTCCATTCTGTACCTTAGCTATTTTCTTGCTCTTTTGTAGCGGTCCTGTCATAGGGATTTAATTTTCCCTTTGAAGACCAAGTGTGTGGATAGGAAGAGAGATGTGTCTGATGGAAAACAAGCAAAAGTGCTCGGCGAGACAGGAACTGAAGCCCGTCAGTGTGTGACCTGGTGTTTCTGGATTTTGTGGTGACGGTCTCAGGGTCTGAAGATACTTCAGCCTTTGCGTTTTCCCCTGGCTTGTGGGGTTGGTCTCCACCGGCAGAAAATTTAGGCTTATTGAGGGAAAGTGCTTACCCAGCTTGTGTTTCTGCTGCTTGTGTGCCTATTTTGAGAGTAAAAGAGAAAACTCGTCTTCCAGTTCTGTCAGTCTGGTCCTTTCCCACCAGCACTAAATCCACTTCAAATATATATTTTTGTAAAGCCATTTGAAAGACTTAATGGACTGTGATTTTTCTCATTGTGGAAGAGCTGTAGTGAGACTGAGAGTGACACTTAATAGTCTGTCGAGAAAAGACGTAGAAAAAAACCCATCTACATTTTTTTTAAGAGAACAGTGCTTTTGTTAGTCTGGTATTATTTCTGGCAACATCACAAGCTGTACATCGGAGTGGTTCAGACTTAACTTACACAAAAACAGTTCTCTGGGTGTTTACGTGAATGAATTGGTGGCTCTTCCTTTCTTTTCTCTCAACCGATGGTGAATATCTTCCTGGAAAGTTGTGCTAAACCCTCCTCGGTGGCTGAAGTCCCCGATTTTTGCCCGCGGTCGCCCTTTGCAGATGCAGGAGCCGGCCCTGGCAGTGTGTGGCTGTCCCACCGGGCAGCCGCCGAGACGTGACCCTCTCTGCTTTCCTTTGCATGCTCTCCGCTCCCGTCGCCCGCAGCCATGTCCAAGTCGGCTGTCAAAATTTCTTCGGACCTACTGTCCAACCCCCTGTGCGAACAGGAACCCAGCTTTCTGGAGATGGTCACGGCCTTCGACACAGCGATGAAGAGGATGGACTCTTTCAATCAGGAGAAGGTGAATGTGGGCTTGGCTGGAGAAGGGGAGACCGGGGTGTGCTGGGGTGCTGGTGGTATCTCACCCTTCCAGACGGATCCTCCTTCCCTTTTTGCCATCGTCTCCAAGATGCTTCCCACGTGAGTTTCTCTCTATGATCTTACTCTTCTTCTGACTCTGGTCGTACTGGGGATTGCAGCTCATCCCGAGCACATGGGAGAAGTTTGCTATTTTTTGGTTAAAGGGCGTTGTGGTTGTGCTCAGAAACCCACATCATCCTATGGTAGGCACTGTGCAAACACGTATCGTTGTGCAAACAGGCTTTTTCAACAAGCCTGACATATAATCATCCCTTTTGCTTTCAACAGGTGAATCAGATCCAAAAGACAGTCATAGAGCCTTTGAAAAAGTAAGTACCAACGTTGTCTCATGAGCCGTATCGAGTGTTTGTCATAACCGTGTACTTTAGGGATGCGTATCATCGAGAGCGATGTTGTCAGGTTAGAAATCAGCCCCTGCTAAAGAGGTAATAGTTCACATCCCTGTGACAAAACGGCATCTTCCTCGCTTTACAGCTGGGGCACGGAGAGGTGGGATGGTTTAGCTGAGTCCATGCTCTTACTCTGCGGCAAGGGTGAAGACCTCTTGTGTCTTAGCCTGCCAGAGGTCATTTTCTGTACTTCAGAGAACACCTGAGATGAGTGATGCTGAGTGCATTAAAGAATCCAGCTTCTCTCCCCTTGTACGTTGGTTACTACCAACATTTTGCTCCATCCAAAGGGGAAAAATCGACTGGGGAGCTCCCCTGCAGGCTGCAGGCACGGACAGTGCCATCCAACCTGGGTTGGTGAGTGGTTAGGTGTTCGAACAAAAGTTTCTTTCCTTTGGAAGTTTTCTAAATAAAAAAAGTAGAAGCTTGCTTTTAGTGAAAGTTCTCTCCTATTTATAAATAATATATCCATGCAGGAAAGAAAGAGATGCTACAGAGCCGCCGTAGCTAGGCAGTGAGCAGGTGGGAAGTACGGACAGAAAAACGCCAGCATCCCCTGTCCCGGACCGGTAACTGACCCGGGACGGGATGTCTCAGACCCTGGAGAAAGTCTTGCACACCTCTGCAGGAAAAGCTTCAGCCCGCGCGTGGTCTGAAGGGCCAGCGCAGGCTGCACGTGGAGGGGAGCCCAGTGCAGAGTCACGCCGAGAGCCACCCTGTCACCGGGGGGAGAGGCGGCAGGGAGCGTGCCGGAGCCGGACCTCGCTCCAAACTGTGCCCGTCTGCAGATTGCACGGCGTGGAAATAAATCCCTATCAGAGAGCGAGAGCCGGAGCTGTTGACAGTATTGTTCTGGTAGCAGGTTTCCATGTTTTCCCCCCGGTCCCTTGCTAACTGGTGCCGTACGGTGCGTCAGTACTCAGTCATGCCTCGGCACCGCGGCAATTTTGTCACCTCGGTCTCATCTGGAGCAATTCCCCTCTGTCTGCACAATTTCCACCGGCGTTAGCAGCCATTACCGGTGTCACAGGCTGTACCCCCTAAACATTTAAGGAGTGCTTCAGTTGCTATACCAAATGTCTTCTGAAATCCTGAGATTTGCTATTTTTTTACAAGAACAGAGCAAGCGAGCGAAAATAAAATAAAATGACTTTAATATGACAGTAAGTGTTGCAAATTGCTGAATAACAATTTTAGTTTAGGTTTGACACAGGGTGGGTTGGGTTTTTTTGTGGGTTTTTTTTTAAGTTGTTGTTTCTGCCCAAATCTGAAAGTAAAATCTTCTATACCACTTAGCGTATGAGGTTACGGTGTGCTTCTGTCTGGGGGATGTTTGGTGACTCAAGTTTTACCTTGGTTGTCTGTCCACGACCAGAAATTCTTGATTATTTAGGGGAAAAAAAAAAAAATGAAGAAAGAAAGGAAGAGAGAAAGAAAGAAAAAAAGAAAAAAATAGAGGGCTTGTGCTGTGGAATTGTGTTGCTTATTATCTAGATTGTCCTCATGAAAGATACATTAACTTTTTCTTCCAGCATTCTGTTAAAATTGGAAGAAGGGCTTGTGTCTCTGAAATCTTCATGGATTTCTTTTTTTTTTTTNGTTGCCCTGAAAGCTTCATGGATTTTGTTTTTTTTTTTTTTTTTCCCCCCCAACTTGTGTTAGCTGATGAAATGAAAGATAATACCTTTCCCTGCAAACCTGGCCGTGTGTTTTATACCCTGGGCAGTGCATGGGGCTGTTACTCCAAGACAATAAAGCCATTTCCACGTTGCCGACGTTGTATTCTGCGTTTGTGCAGCGTTTGGCTCGGGATGCTCTAGACGCTGCCGTAGCAGAAATGGTACGGAAGGGGAAAAACCCCGTTCCCCTTGCTTTGGCTTTGAGGCAGCTATGCAAGATCACGTTAGATTATTCCTGCCACGGGGAAATATTGGGGAAACAGTGGAACTTTGCAGGACACGGGGGCAGTTGGTTTGTTGCTCCTTGGCACCAGCGCGGTGCCCGGCAGCGCTTTTGCTGGGAGGTTTCATCTCACAAGGTGTAACGCTCAGCTCGCCCGTTATCAGTCCGGCCCTTGGTTAAATGTGAGGGTGTTTACTTCGGCGTCCTGGCTGCTTTCCAGTCTTGGCAATTCTTTCGAACTTCCTAAATTTCCATTGGACTTGAATATGGTATTTTTTTTTTTCCCCCTTCCTGCCCTTTGGCACCTGCAAAGAGTTGCTGCGTGCTCTTAAACAGCTTATGTTTCATGCTCGGAGAGGCTGCATCTCCACGCCGAGCAAAAAAAATGTTCCTTTCCTTCCCTCTTTCTGACTCTCCGCGAGCGTAGGTACGTGCATGGCCGAGCCGTGCAGCCAGGAACATTTCTGAGGAGCCCGAGGGTCCGTTTTGAGGCTAATGAGATGCAGGAGAGAAATGCAGAACTTGCACCTCCCCTTGTCCTGCTGCCAGATAAACCCCAGCAACGTTTCTAGGATAAAAGTTTCAGATTAATGAAAGCTGCCTTGAGGAGCTCTTCTTATTTCCAGTTAGGTATTGCTTCCCCTCGCAGAGACAGTCCTCCCCAGCCTCTCCCAAACTTGCTTTGACCTAGAAAAAGGCTTTTGCTACAACAGCTGCACTTTATTACATCTTCACTGGTGGTCTTTTATAGTTTATTAGCCAAAGAAACAGATAAGTATAATCCAGGCAATTATCATTAGTGGTAATACATTGTAATCAGAGGCACATGTGCAGTAAAATCTCCATTCAGTTGTCCAGGGATAGTAGGTTTCAGATAAATATTGGAGAATTTGTTAAACCATGTAGAAGAAAGCGGTGGTAGATTTAGAGGGGGGTGGAGGCTTGTATTGTTTAAATCCTTCTGCTTCTGGGGACGTAGGGTTATTCAGAGTTTTGCTTTTTGGGCCCCAAGAAGCCCTTGGCTGGGAATCACTCATTTAACTTCGGGGAAGGAGCAAAGCTCTAATGAGAATATTGCATATTTCAGCCTGTGGGTTGGGCAAGGAGCTGGGGCGGCTGGGAAAGGTCGGGAGGGATCTGCTCTCCTCTTTGGGAGATGCCTGCATAAATTCACACCAGATCGGTGGGTTTGGGGCAAAAGGGGAGAAAAACAGCTGGTTTTTACTTCACTCTTCCAGTTCTTCACTCTGGCTTGGGTGAGGAGTGTTGGCTGGGTCGGGGATGGTGATAGACGGTGTCATCTTAGCATTACGGATTGTGTGTCAGTATTGAAGGAAGGAAGCAGCTTAAATAAGCCAGGTGGTTTGGAGATTCACGGGCTTTAATGCCTTTCACGTTTGGAGCCGCTTTTCCTTGCCGCGGGGTCTGGAGTTAACAAACTCTAGCTGTCTGACCCTCCCTCAGCCTGGGGATGTCGGGGTCACCCTGGCGCGGTACCATCCCCTTGGCTGGGAGCACGGTCCTGCTGCTGCAGGACGGGGAGAGGCTTTGGCAGGGGTGACACAACGGGTGCTGCCACCTGGGTGCCGTCAGCCGGGGCTGGGTGTCACAGCAGCGGGAGGTCCCAGAGGTGCAATTGAAGAACAGATTGATGTAGAAATTCAGTTAGAGCTGTACGTCAGGAAATATCTGCCGGCGATAGGGCACAAAGATGCTCCCGAGGGCTGGAGCAGCTCTGCCACGAGGACAGGCTGAGAGAGTTGGGGGTGTTCAGCCTGGAGAAGAGAAGGCTCCGGGGAGACCTTCGAGCCCCTTCCAATCCCTCAAGGGGCTCCAGGAAAGCTGGGGAGGGACTCTGGATCAGGGAGTGGAGCCATAGGACGAGGGGGAACGGCTTTAAACTGAAAGAGGGGAGATTGAGATGAGATCTCAGGAAGAAATTCTTGCCTGTGAGGGTGGTGAGACACTGGCCCAGGTTGCCCAGAGGAGCTGTGGCTGCCCCATCCATGGAGGTGTTCAAGGCCAGGTTGGACGGGGCTTGGAGCAACCTGATCTGGTGGGAGGTGTCCCTGCCCATGGCAGGGGGGTTGGAGCGAGATGGTCTTTAACTAGATGGTCTTCCAACTCTAACCATTCTATGATTCTGTGATAGCAACCGGCACTTGGCATCCGTAGAGCAGGGGGGGTCATCTTCTTCCCATAACCCTGCCATTAACGTGAACCCTCAAGCTGCCTTTCCTCCCGAAGCAGATAACCGGCCGCGAGCAGCCCCAGGGGTGCCGGGAACCGGAAGCAGGAAAAGCCGCTTTCATGTCCTTAACGAGCCCCTAATGAGGATTTCATGCACAAAGCTAGCCACATGGCTGCCTGGCCCCCTCCCGCCGTGCAGGGCTCTCAGCCTAATCCCCGGCTCGCTGCTTTTTTGTACCGTCATCTTCATTTCTCTTCCTTTTCGCTCCAGTCGGAAAGGCTGGTTTTAATTTCCCCCTTCCTGGTGGGTGGATGGGCCCACGACGGACGTGTGGGCACGGGCTGAGGAATGGCAGGCATCCCCCAGCATAGCCCAGATGCTTCGGCCTCGCGCTGAGCCATCCTTGTGCCTCTCCAAACTTCCTCCTCATCTCATCCACCGTCGCTTTCTTTTGCGTCCCACGCTCTCCAGCTCTGTTATTCCTTTTTTCCCCTGTCCGGTGCCAGCCGTAGACCCTGCCCGCTTCCTTTTGCTTTCGTTATCCAAGCCGTTGTCCCTAAAATAATGCTGTAGGGAAGAGCGCGCATGCATGCCAGCCTACTCCAGCTCATGGGGCTGCCAACAAGAGTGCTTGAGGCACTTGGAAATGGGGAGGAATAAAGGTTTTACCGTTATTTTTCCATGCGCCAAAGCTCTAGCACCTCTTTCACATTGCTGACACGAAAAATGGGGACTGGTGGAACCGCAGGGCGAGCAGCGGGGATGGAGAGGGAGAGGAGAAGACGGGATGCTTGGGGACCTCGCTGCGGGCAGGGAGGTGATGGGACGGTCCCGCTCCTCGAGCATCCCCACAAGGAGCCGCTTGCTGGGCTCGCCGGCAGCCTCCCGCCGGAGAAGGAGAGAAGTTTTCAATTTTCAAGCACCAGACTTGTCAGCTGGGCTGACTAACGAACGAATCCGGCAGCGACGGGAATCCTGGTGGCACTTTTATCTTCCGTGGCTGTGTCTCTCCAGCCCCGTCCTTTAATTATGGGAAGTTGATGGGAGACTGGCACGGAGGTGAGCTGGCAA
This sequence comes from Burhinus bistriatus, assembly GCA_013397275.1. NCBI lineage: Eukaryota > Metazoa > Chordata > Aves > Charadriiformes > Burhinidae > Burhinus > Burhinus bistriatus. The sequence continues at coordinate 28,377 of VYXH01010325.1, forward strand.
CATGATTTATAATTCAGAGAATTGGGTGATTTATATTTTTTTTTCCAAGGCTAAACTGTCATCCTAAGAGCAGTTCGCCGGTACGTTCCCCCTCTTCCCCCCAGCAGCAGGGAGACGGTAATTTGTATTTTCTTTTAGTTATCCCTGCGTATCTCGCCTCACCTGCTCCTCTTAAGCCGCCTGTGCTGTAATCCCCGCTCAGCAGCCTTGCCTAAAAAGTGACAGGGAACAACGGCGGCTTATTCTGCAAGCTGCTTTCGTGGCGGGGGCTCTAATGCCCTGTGCTGCTGTTTTACCTTCACTCCTGCTCTGTGCTTTTTAGCACCGTACCCACCGAATTTTCTTTAAGTCGGCTTCAATTTTCTTTGCTTTGTATTAAAAAACCAGAGAGTGTCGAGTAAGAGAGGGCGGTCCTGGGGATTTGTGAGTGGTTACGGCTGTCAGACCCTCTCATCCCCTACGGAAGCAGGGTCTGGGTGGAGCGTATGGAGGCGGACGGTGCTGGGCTTATCAATAAATACCCACATGGGGCTTTTCATCTGTGCTGCTCGGAGAACTTTGCAGCAGGAGGAATCGTTGCCCTTGCTCTGTGTGAGTGGGGAACGGATGGGTGAAACGACCGGGATTTGCTCGTGAGGTTTCCCTGGTCCTGCTGAAATGCTCAGATTCTGGGTTTAGTTGTTCAAACTTCATTTCCAGAGTGGTGGATGCTTTTTTGGATGTTGCTCACCACCCGTGGCACTGATGGTGGCACCACAGATGCCAGGAGGGTCTGCGATGTTTAGCCAAGGGCTTGGGAAAAACTTTGAGATCCTCGTAGGGTTGTTCTTGCAGGGCTTGGGAGACTGCAGGAGGTGTTTGTGGATGACGGGCGCTTTTGGAGGGTTTGTAGACGGCCTTTCTGCCAGGCTTTCCCCGAGGAGCATTGGTAAATAACATGCATGAGATATTTGCGAAGACACTGGGGTGACATGTGAAATGCAGCAATTTATTAAGTCATCAGAATTACTTGGCAGTGGCGGAGCCCGTATCTCAGTATCACCCTTCATGGGTGTTTACCACTCCTGGCACTTGGCTTGAGATCGTATTTCCGTACACACGGGGACAAAAGCCAGGCAGGACTTCGACGTGGGCAAGAAACCCACTTCTCTCTGAGCTCCGGGGGAATTTCAGAGCTGCTGGGTTGACAGGGAACTCATACGGAGTAATTCCTTCGGGAGCTGGAGGCAGCTTCTCCTCCATCCAGATCAGGCCCAGGAAGGAGCATCCTTCCCTGCTTGAGCTGAGCTAATCCTGCCTGAAAATTAAACCAGGGGGCGGAAGGGGAGAGCTTGGTTGGCACGGGGAGAGCTGGGTTGGCACGGCGAGAGCTCGGGCTGGCACTTTGGAGGAGCCATGGCTGGCCTGCTCCTTCCTGCTGGTGAAGGACCACCGCACCGAGACAACCTCAGCTGCCGCCTGAGGTTTGCAAGCGACTTAGAAATCCCCACGCTGCGGCCGCTTGGGAAAAACTCAAGCGGGTTTCGACTTTGCTGCTTGCAGCCCTTAAAACCCCTCGAGCATCTCATGGGGGTGGGTCGAGCTCCCCCCCACCCCACCCCACCCCACGCACATCCCGCAGCAGCCCATCACTTCGTGCTGATGTTTCCAGCTGGAGCCTGGGGCAGCCGGAGCCGGGGCTGCGGGAGGGTGGGTTGGCATGGTGCGTTTTATTAACGGCAGCTTGTGAAGCTGAGCTTCCCCCCCCTCCATCTGAAATGCGGCGTATAATCTATGCATTAAAAGTCCTTGTGAGACAGTAGTTGCTGTGCCTACACGGTAACAGCCTCTTCAGATCCAGCGCTCTAGCTATTTTTTTTAAAGCGCTGCCAGAGTACGGTGTCCTTCCATTACGGGCTGCGAAATCGTACCGAGTTGGTATTAGGAACAAAAAAAAATTTAAAAAAAAATCAAGCCTTTTTCCTTTTTAAAACCAGATTTGACTTCAAAGTAAATGGAAACTGTGTCGCTGGTCGTCGTCTTCTGCGTTCTCAGTTGCTGCATTTCGGAGCTCAAGGGTTCGCTCTTCCCCTGCGGTGGCGGGTTTGTAAGATGTAAATGGCTGCGTGCTAATTCTCTGGTGTCTCGTGGCTCTTTTAATGTACGAGCACCGTGGAAGTGCCAAGCGTGCAAGAGAAAGGGCTCAAAAGCTGGGCCACCCAGAAAAAATGCCATTTAAAAGCTAGCGTTGGGTACCGACACAAGGCTTAGCATTTTTGAGGCACCTTCTTGATACGCATCTTCCAAGAACTGATGGATGCTACAGCCACATCCAGGCCACGCTGGTGGCTTGGCAGCTCCGGAGGGGACAGCCACGGCTCGGCGTTTGGTGCGCAGCCTCCCTGCAGACCAGGGAAAGGAGGATTTCCCAGCCCTGGGCTATCTCCTCCGACTTTTCCCGGGCCTGGAGGCACACCATGGAGGAGCAGCGTGTTGCGGAGGAGCAGCTCGGCTCGCCCCCGTGGTCCTTAGTGAGCTGCAACGTGTTCCTGCCCTGCTTTTGGGTGCACTGCAGAGGTTGTGTGCCATGACCAAACCCGCCCCGTCGCGGATATAACACAAAAATAAAGCCGAGAGCCGCTGGCCTGACGGGATCCTTCCTTTCCATTGCCAGCTCATTAATAATTGGGAGAAATTTCTGCAGAAGCTGCGACCGCGAGCTGCTGATGTGAAGTGTGCGCCGTTGGCAAAGAACCTCCGTGCTTTTATACCGAGGAGACCTCCCAACCCGGGTACCCCTTCCCATCCTCCGGGCAGTCCTTACTGCCCATCCCTATTTCCCTAGCCCTCTCACGGCGTATTTTTGGACCTTGTGTAGAGGGAGGAGGTATTTTAGCAGCAGCCCATAGCCCAGGCGATGGTGAGTCCGTGCTCGGAGCTCGGTGCAGCCAGGACCCGTAAGCTGCTGCGGCATTTAAATATAATGGGGAGCCGTGTGCGAGGGTTACCATAAAAAGCAATGTCAGGGCAGCAGCATCTGATCCCCCCGCGGGCAGCTGGGCGGCAGGGTGACGCTGGGCGAGCTCCCTGATGACTTTCGCAGGTCGCTCCTGGTACCGGCTGCAATATTCTCTCGCGATAGTTGCGGTGGGAAGGAGAATCTCACGGGGGTGAGCACGGGGAGAGCCTTGCCGGCCGTGCTCGTACCGGCCCTGGTTGTCCTCAGCCCAGCAGGGTTGCGAGAACACGTCCCTTGGTTCATCATCTTAACGAGGGATGCTGGGACGCGAACGCTTGAACACAAACGCGTGAACACAAACGTGTCCCCTTCCCCCTCGCTTCTGGCACTTTGCAAACTGGTAAGGCTCAGGGACAAACGCTTCGCCTCTGCCCCCGCCCGTCCGGCACATTAGCACCCTCCCGGGCGAGCGCGGCGTGGGAAAATGAGATTTTTATTATTTTTTTTTTTCAATAGGGGATGGACTGGCTGCGCAGGGCGGCGGATGCCCGCGGTGTTGTTTGAACCCGAATGCCTCCGTATTAACCCTGCGTCTGATTACATCTAAAGCAAATTACGGTCGTAAAGCGAGATTTGTGTTTTGCTTTTTGCTAATGTGGCCCCCCCAGCCTGGATTATAGGTGGTTTGGTTTTTTTTTTTTCAATTTAAAGAGATCCGAGAGCTGTTTGCTTGCCTCTCAGAAGTGAAAATCATCACCAGGCTGTTTAGACACATTTTTCATGACCGGTTCCTGGCCTTGCCACCCCCCCAAATGACCCTATAATTTGTGGAGATTAAATTAATATATCTGGAGGTACCGTGACCCATTTCATACGAACCCATAGCCCAGCCCCGGCGCAGTCCCCACTGGTATGATTGGATTTACTGAAATTTGGGAGACGAGAGCAATGCGCCGGTTTCTGGCTTTCCCTCTTCTGTCGCGTTCAAAAATATTCTCTCTTATCTTCGCCGTCAGATGTTCATGTTTCCTCGATTTGTAACACATTTTAATAATATGAATCTTCCCGTAGCCTGGCTAATTGTTGGCTGCTGTTAATCCTTCTGTGTGGGGTACAGAGCTCCTCTTCAGCTGGGCAAGCCTTGCTGTACGGCAGGCTGGGCTTTGCAACCCCAGAAATTGCCTGAAAAAGCACGTATTGCTGCGGTTAATATTTATTTTGCGCTTCGTATTTGTTTTTCCTGGACTTTTGATTCAACTCCTCACCCCGCTCATTCCTTTTCCAAACGCGGTATTGGGGAAATACCGTTAGCTAACTCTATATGGGGGGAAAGTTGTTTATTTTTCCTTTTTGGTTTGCTCGGTGGAGTTAACGGCTTTGTTTTCTGCAGCAGCTTCCGTCGCCCGTCCCAGATAAGGCAGCTCTCCATGTTCTCGAATACAGCAGCTGGAAGAGAGGGGGAAAACTGTTAAAAATAAGGAACTAATGGCAAAAGCATGAGGGCTGGCAGGAGAACTCAGAAGCAGGTTGGGACCTTCAAAGTACTTTTACCAGGCTTTGCAAAATTGGCTCGATTTTTATAATTATTATTTAAAAACACACCCTTGAACACATGAATTGACCTTCACAGGAAAAAAAAGCCCAAGCATGTGCTTCTAGCTCTCCTCTCAAACACCCTGCCCTGGCAAGCTTTGCAAATCTTTATATATAACTTAATCCTTTCTTCCAGCCTCCTGGAAGATTGCAAGAAAAGCTTTTGTGTTTGGACCGGGCTTTGTTTAAACCCCTGGGTATTTTTGTTCTGAATCCTGAATTATTTGGGAACTTTTGGCTGGGAGATTGCCTTGGATGCTGCATCCGACCAAGATATCCCACCCAAAAAAACCCTTCCCATCCTTTCGGCAGGTTCAGCAGCGTGTTCCCCAGCCTGAACATGGCAGTGAAGAGACGGGAGCAAACGCTGCAGGACTACAAGCGCCTGCAGTCCAAGGTGGAGAAATACGAGGAGAAGGAGAGGACCGGCCCCGTCCTCGCCAAGCTGCACCAGGTACCGAGATGCTCGCGGACCCCAGGCAGAGTCACTGGGAAAAATCAGGATGAGCTTTTCTCCTGGCGTTTGGCATCCATGCCAAGCTTCCATGCAAAAGAACATTTTGGAAGGATGTCTTTTATGGATGTAAAATTGCCACGTGGGGCACTTGGTAACAGAAATGTGAATTTGAGGGCTTGGTGAAGGGAAAGAGCTAATTTTCCAAAGTAAAGTGGAATAAAAGCCACGGGAGCTGGGGATGCTCGGAGGAGCAGCCTGTGCTGAAGTCGTTGCCCAGGGGGTCTCCCCCGACCTCCGCCTCTGAGCAAGCAGCTGGATGGGAAAAGGGGAAGATCAGAGCGATTTGAGGCTTTATGTTTGCCACCTGTTACCAAAATTCGTCTTGGAAAATTGCAGTAATTGGTTAACAGGAAGCTTTGCCAGATTCTTTTCTCTCTCCCAAATTTTAGCGAAATCATGATTTATGTTTTTTTTAATTAAATCTACACCAGCATTTCTCCCCAAATCTGTCGCTCCTGCAGAACATTGCTTGATCCTCGAAGGAACAGTTGACTTTCTCGGCGTCAAAGAACATGTATTTTCTGATGACTTTCCCCACAAAAATTAAGTTTTGTGTTAAAGAATAGCCCTATCAGCCTTAACAAAAGAGACTTCCGATTTAATAGTAAGCAGCTTACTTCGCTTAGCCTCGGTGACTAAAGCTGTGGCTGGAAAAATGTGAATGCTTTTGTCCTGGTGATTAAGCAGGTTTTAGTTATTTCAATTTTTTTTTCCCTTAATGAACTTCTGTGTGATCTAATTCCTCCACCCCCCACCCCCCCCCAAAAAAAAAAGATCTTAACTAACCACTGCGTGAGCTTAACCGCCTGCAGGAGCCTTAAGCAATCCTGAGCGCGGAGCATCGGAGAGGTCCACAGATTTGATGGGGAAATAGCCTAATCTCATTCAGGTATTTTTATTGAGCTGCAAATTTGCATCTTCCCTAAAGAGCCGTTTGCTCAAAGTCTTCTGCTGTTTGGTGCCCCCCGTGAACTCCACCCGGGGAGTCTAAACGCTCCTTGTTTCATGGCAGGTGACGAATTTGCTCGTTTTCCTTAAACCTGATATGATTTAAGGCTTTGTCCATCCCATCCCTCTGGCTTGTTGTCGCAGGGAGCGGGACCGGCGCCGCGGCTGGGCTGGGCTCGCCGGCTTTCTCCCGCACCCCCCTCCCGTCGGAATGGCACCGGGATTAAGTGGCAGACTTGAACCGGTCTAATATTTCACAGCCCACCCCCTCCTGCCCTTTTCCACACCATCTCAGAGACATTTCCCTTTCTCCCCACGCTTCTGTTTAAAGAAGCCAGTTGGACGCGCTGAGCTGAAGGTCATGGGCGAAAATGATGGTGGGGGCAGGATCCTCTGGCGATGCTCTTGGGAATCGCAGAGCAAGGGGACACGGACATGGATGGGGATGTTCTCCAGCCTGGCTGAGCTTTGGGGCTGGTTTTTGACCCTATTCTTCTGAAGGAGAGAAGACTGGCTGGCTCATGATCTCTGCAGCAGCCTCTCTAGGTGTCCCATGGCTTTCCCCATGGTCCAGGGTCAGAGCTTGGGTCCCCCCAGGCTCCATTAGCTGGTCACCTGGGTCCCACCAGCTCCATTAGCTGGTTGCATGGGTGCTACCAGGCTCCGTTGGATGGTCGCATGAGTCCCACCAGGTTCCATTAGCTGGTCACTTGGGTCCCACCTAGTTCTGTTAGTGGTTACTTGGGTCCCACCAGGCGCCATTGGATGGTTGTATAGGTCCAACCAGGCTCCATTACCTGGTCATTTGGTCCCACCAGGCTCCGTTAGCCGGTCACTGGTTGTCCTCGGGTCAAAGCAGAGTGGTCTGGTGGCCTCTGTGCAGGTCTGCCCAAGGGAAGGGCATTTTTCCAGATGTCTGACTCTCCATCCTCTCTTCTTTCCCAGGCCCGTGAAGAGCTGAGGCCAGTGAAGGAGGATTTTGAAGCCAAAAACAAGCAGCTCCTGGAGGAAATGCCCAAGTTTTATAGCAGCCGCATCGACTACTTCAAACCCAGCTTCGAGTCGCTGGTCCGGGCACAGGTGAGATGTGGTCCCCTGTCTGCCAGGCACTGGCAGGTGTCCCTTTGGTGGGCATCCTCACTGCAGAGCATCTGGGGTCCCACCTGGGGGTCAGTTGCTCTTAGAGCAAGGCACCTTCTCGAGCTGAGCGTTACACGCAGGTAACAGGCAGCAAAGCCGTTACCTCCAGCGATTAATTTACCGAGTGGTGAGGGGGCACGGGGAGCAGTGGTGGGACAGGTGGGACACTGGGCAGCTAACCGTTGGGGCTTGTCCTGGCCGAAGAGCAGGTTGGCATCTCCTGATACCTGCAGTGATGTGGTGCTGGCTGTTGGGTAGAAAGGACAGCCGGAGGTGAGTTTTCGCTGTTTTGTATGGATTTGCCTCCTATCACGGCCACTCCTGGTGCGCACACGATGTCCTGCCCCACGAGATTGCCGGCGTAATGCGGTTCAAGCCCTGGTTATACATTAGCCGCTGGCGTTTGGTGGCTTTATTCATCTGGGTGCGTTGTCTCTTTGCCTTTGTAGTCCTGAGCTCAGGGTTGGATCTTGTTCGAGATTATGGGATGCTCAGGGCTCGTCTTAAGGCTCGTTTCTGGCTCTCGGTAACCAGAGCCGGTGTGTGCTGGCAGCGATAGCGGCGGCTGCTGTGTAATCTCCACACCGAGGATTTGCAGGAAGGGGTGGCCTAAATAAACCACAGCCTGCTTGAATTTCCATCCTCCAGCTTCCTTCTGTGCCCTGCTGCCGCTCCTCCTCCATCTTCCTTCTCCTCTTGCCCTTTTCTTGAGGCTGGAGAGGAGCATCACGGGGATCTAATCTGGCTTTGAACTTTTGGCATCTCGGGTGTACGTCGTGCCCCGGATCACTCACGGGGTGGTCCAGCGCCAGGAGGTGGGCGAAACCACGCGCTGCTCCTCGCGTGGGCGTTTTCCCGCCATGTTTTTTGGAAGGGAGCTGCTGCGGT
>VYXH01010325.1:79232-112776 GCA_013397275.1 Burhinus bistriatus
GGGGGGCGGAAAGGGGTGACAGGAGCTTGGGAGGAAGGCTGAAAGGGGACTCCCTCGGGTTTAGCGTCTGCTGAGCACTGACACGGGGGAGTCTCCTTTCCTCACATTCGCTGGACTTGTCACACAGATAAATCCGATGGAAAGAAACAGAGAAGCAGAGAGATAGCTTTCTGCTGCATGCACCAGAAGGCTCGGGCGTGCAGGCATCCCACAGCAAGGACAGCAATAGTCTCGGACTAAGCCATGGGTCTCCACCTGCATTTACAGCCCCCTGCTCCCAGTTCGGTGGCTGTAGGGCACCCTGGCCACCTTCAGAAGGTATATTATGTGGAATTCACCCCAGAGCAAACCCCCAACCACCAGAGCCACGTAAGGGAAGTGATCCCAAGGGACACGATGACTTTTTGGAGCAGTGGGGAAGAGAGGGGTAGTTTGTTCTCCAGGGGAGGGCAGGCAGCAGCAGATACCAGGCTGTTCTGCTCCTGATGACTTGAATTATAACAAAAAACCCAAACCAAAACAAAAATATATATAGGCTGATGCTTCAAATCCAGTTTGGCTTCAGCTCCACCTCCTAAAAGTGTTACCAAGCAACAAGGCACCATAAAGCTGAGCAGCGTCCCCCCTTCCTAAATCTGCTGCAGCAGCTGTCCAAGTTTTGGTAGTCCCTGCCTCAACATCTGGGAGGAGGCCCTTCCCTCGAACAGATCTCCTGCTTTTAGCTTCAAAACGCCACAGTTTGGTTTTTTTTTTTTTTTTGCTTTGGACACAATACAAAGGCCACGTGGTCTTTGAGAGGCCATGGAGGAAGAACGGAGTTGTGGCTGAACATCTTTGCTGCAGATCCAGTGACTCTTCTCAGCCCATTTTGCTAAGCTGTGCTGCGAAAGGCTGGCGGGAGGCTCAGGGAGGGAAGGGGCCCCACCACTGCTACCTGCAGCCCTGTCTCTCCTCTTTCGGGGTGCAAAGGCACCCTTTTGGGGTGTAGCCCCCTCCTCTCCCCACCGAGCAGATGAGGTCAAGCACGGCTGCCAAAGGAGTGCCCATACATTCACCAGAAGGCTGCTGCGAGCAGACGGCGCAGTGCGAAGGGACGTGCGAAACGGGAAAAGGGTGAGAGAAGGAGGCAGGACGGGGAAAGGAGTGTGAGAAAGGGCACGAAAAGCAGGGTGCTGCCGAGGGGAGCACGGGGTGCCGGGAGCAGCAAGGGGTGGGAAGCCTGCAGCCACGGGAGCAGGCGGCAGGCAGGGTCGGGTAAGGCAGCAGCAAAGGTCCAGCTTGTTTGCCCTTTCTCAGGGGGATGCACAAATTTCAGCTTCCTTGCCGGAGGGAAGCTGTCCTGTAGCCCCTTAGAGGTTGTTCCCCCCCTGTCCCCGAAAGGGGAAGGTGCAGGAGAGCGTTGCAGCATGACCCGCTCCTTGCGCTGTCAGCTCTCAGGGCAAAGCTGCAGCACTGCGAGCGAGCTGACTGCTCGAGCCGAGCTGTAACAGCCGCCTTCCCACTCAGGCTCTGTTCCCATGCCTGCAGCAGAACTGGGGCGACAGAAACCATCGTGGTTGTTATAAAAAAAGAAAGGAAAAAAAAAAAAAAATCATATTCCTCTGCGGGCAGAGAAATGCATGAGTTTGGGAGCGATACCGCATCCTCGCCACCCCCAGGAGCGGGCAGCAATATTTACACGTTTCTCACTTGTGAACTATTTAATCAAGGCAAGGCAATCCCAGAACAAGCCTTCTTCTGAGCCCGCAGGAAATTACCCAGCACTGATAGGAAGGGGAAAGCAGGCTGGTGAGATGCCAGCATTCAAAGGCTGGCGGCAGGAAAGGATTAAAACACTAGATTACAGGATTCCCTCTGGGGACACATGTTACTATGATAACTCATTCCCTGACCATCAGCCAATCTCCCTGCCCTGCGAGTTTAAAGCACGCAGATCGCTCGCTCAGTCCTGCTCTCAGCACAGGAATAAGACAGACCAGTTGGCTGCTGAGGGAGGGAGCAAAGTATTTGCCAGCAAGCACAGAAAAGAAACCTCCAAAACCAGATCAAAACCAGGGGGCCGAGAGAAGTCTTAATATGAAACACACAAGGCCTGGAAGAATCTCCTCCCTTCAAGTAAATCTAAGCTTCCTCCGTTTGGGATTCACAATTTCACAGGGTCAAAATCAGAGGGGTTTCGTTTGATGAAGAACAAACAAGCATGCATGTTTACCATTACATTCATATCTACGCTATCACACAACAGCAGCAGATAGGTGAAGCAGAGGATGCTTATCATGCAGCGTTAGAAGGGAAATAAATGATAAAAATTGTTGCAGAAACACACAATAAAGCAATACACATGCTTTAGGCAGGGTGCTGTTTGTTGTCTTATTTTTCCTCACGTTCCCCTCCTCGAGGGTACGCGGGGACAACTTGGAAGGCTCTCCACATCCCCACCTACACTTCTGCTTTTTCCTGTTTCTGAATCCTTCCTCCCCGTGGGCCTGAACCATCTCTGGCGTCCCCTGGCACCCTGAAATATGCCTACGGGAACTGATCGAGTGGTTTAAGAGACAGCTGAGGGCCAGGTATAAAACTGCAGCGGGGGTGCAGTGTTGCAGGGAGCAGGATCGCTCATACTCACCAGTCTGTAGGGTCTGCCTCCCCCCTGAGAGCACTCCCAGGGGCAGTGTACCTGTGGGAGTCAGGCCTTTGAGAGTCAGCACGCTCTCGCTCTCCTCTCTGCAAAGAAGAGGCAAAGCAAGCGGTTACCGAGAGATTAACGCAATGCTCAGTTAGTTCCACGCGAGACGGTTAGCCGTGAGCGGAATGGAAACTGGAATCTGCCCTGTGCTGACCACAGGCAGCGCGCAGCCGACCTGCCGGGCACCGAGCACAACCCTGCCTCGTAAATACCGCACCCCTGCTTACTCAGCCACGACACATCACAGCTACGGCACGGCAAATGCATCCTGAAAGGGCTAAATATACCGAATCAGCAGCATTTTTGCTGGCAAAGGTGCCGCTGCTTGAGACAGAGGTTTCTGAGAGAGTCAGACTGCCAGGTATACAGAAACCACCACCTCGAGCCTTTGCCGCCCGCTCTGAAGCGAGAGTCTCTAAAGATTGTTCCCCAACAGGACCAATGTCCCCGTTACCCAGAACCCAAATGAAACTCAGACCTCAAACCACAAGCTGCTTCCTTACCGAAGAACCGAGAAGACACGCGCCATCTTCCCAATGGCTCTAATCTTATTCCTGATGATCTCTTTACGGACTGTTGTCCCACCTTAGGGAGAGAGAAAACAAACACCAGCATGTTTAAGGCTTCCTGCTTTCCAGGCAGAGGTAATGTCAATATGAAGCACCTGCCTGACTCCAGGAAAAGAAATCATGGTTTACAGATTCACAGCTACACTCTCGAGAGAACAGTGCTGAGAGGATGGCAGTCAGGATGGCAGTGAGAAGGGCAACACCAACGAGATGACGCACGGACTTAGAGGTCTAAAGAGAGTAGAACCACCAAAGGAAACGGATCGGGTAGGTCTTGTTCGAAGCTCACCAGGTTTGATCACACTACACAGGATGTAACACAAATGACTCAGCCATGTAGACACAGTTTTGCAAGGCAGAACACTGACGAATCTGACTGCTGATGAACACTGCAGAACACCGGGCTGTGCTCGCCGCGGGGAGGAGTGTCACGCAAGCATCAGCTTTGGCATCCAACGCGCACAGTGAAGGGCTGGCCGGAGCCTTGCAACTCTGCTTTGACCCCACACAAACACAAAGTGAGATATGTGAACTCCCCTTCCGCTATACAGACCGAACATGAGAGAAAAGCATGGAGGGTAACTGAAAACAAACAAAAAATCAAAGTAAAAGAGGTAACAAATACATCTCCTCTCAGCTGAGATTCCTCACATGGCCCAACTACACATTAGGACAGTACAAGCCAAACCGGAGGTCTAACATGCACCGATGGCTCAGCCATGCACTAAGTGGCTGCATTCAGAAGTCAGATAGAAACGTGACCCCGTTTCTCAAGTTCCTGGAGGAACGCAGAAGGGTTAAAAAACACACGGCGCTTATGTTAAAACTGAAAGGGGATGAAGAGACTGCCCAACTAGTCAGCTATTCAAATCCACTCCAAGGAATCTGGTGGCACAGGCAGTGAAAATTAAGCTTGTAGCAAATTCTAGCTGGGTACCTTTCTGATAGCTTGAAATGTAGTGATCTTCAGGGAGAGGAGACACCAAGAAACAAGTAGATGAAGACAGAGATAGAAGAAACAAATTTAATTTTCATGGGAGGGAGAAAGAAAAAAAAACAAAAACGAAATGCAATGGGAGAAGCGGGTTAAAGTCTCAACCTTTGACCGAAGCAGCAGCACCTTGTTGTATCACAACGGTGTTCTGCTTCTCTGCGGGACTGACTGTCCTCCACCCTACACGGACCTGGGCAGGCAGCTCCCCCGGACTCCCCCGTGCATGCTCACGGCCCCACGTCTTCCTCCAGGTCACCACCTCGCTCTCAAGTGATCCCCCCCCCGATATAGAAACTGCCGATCGGCTCAGCAACTGTTTTGTCCCTTTCATGCATAGCTTAAAAACCAGGGCCAAAAACTGCATTCTGCTTTTTTTTTTTGGGGGGTGACATGAGAAGCCACTTTGCAGAGGAGTTCACTGCAACAGATGAGAAGATTGGGTAGATATTTTGGTGTAGAAAATTCTGAATTGGGGGAAAAAAATAACCACTTGGGAAGCAGTCTCTGTAAGGAGCAGGAAACCATTCTCCAGAGTAGCTGGCAAGAAGCGTCTGTCGCAGTGAATGTAATTTAATTTCTCTGTGACTGAACAGCAAAGGAGGAAAAAAAAAAAAGTTTCCTACCCAGAACTGCACAAGGGTTGGCCAAAAAGGAACTGGAGACCCTGGCTGGGCATCCAGCTATAAATCAAGTGCTGATCACTCCTGAGCTAGCATCACACACCTTCCCCACCTTCACCCCCCCACCGTTACCAGCTCAGTCGTAACAGCGTTTTTTACCTTCCAATGTCTCATCACCATCTGAAATCAACTCATCATCGGAGCATATGTTGAGGATGTTAACGAGCATTTCTGTGACTGTAAGAAGTACAGACAGGAGGATTAGAGAGGCCTGGTGCGCACACTTGGCAGACAGAGGTATTTGGAGGACGAGCTGGACAAGCCAACGATTTCAAGGTCATTTATACTCTGGAAGTGGAAGCCCAAAGACGCTTTTAGCCACATACTGCTGGTACCTCGCAGCAGTACCCAGAGCAGACAACATACTTTACACCTTCTGCCAAGGAGGTGGATGCAGTCCAAGCACATCACAGATGAAACAGACGTGGGGAGCGGGGTGCCAACATTCATGCAGAACAGCCTGGGCCCGCTGAAGGTCCCACCTCCCCAGCCCGACCCGCACAACAGGCCACCTGGCTCCAAGAACATCAAATCTGGGGGGGATTCAACCTTTGGTTCCTCAAAGTCAAAAAACCTTTGGCACTTCAGACCTTGAAGTCACACTCCAAACGTACAACACTGGGGCAGAATTTAAACTCACCAGATGTAAAAACCCTTTTGCTGAGAAACTGAGGCAAAGTCTCGGTCATATTTTAAGCCACCTCGCCTCCTTCAGAATGAAATATGCCTTTAAAGTGAAGTGACTGCTTCATTTTGGTGGGCCCCTGGCCAACAGGAGATTTTAATTTCTCTGTTGCAAACCCAGAGCAAGAGAACTGTCTCCAAATTCTGAGGCAGGGCTACACCACCCAAGCTCAGCTCCATCAGCAATGCAGGAATAGCAAGAAAGGATTGTTATATTGGTAAAAGCTTTCTAAAACAGGTATCAACAATTATTTTCACAAGAACTGTACCCAGTAATATGCAAGTCTCCTTGATCCTGAACTGCTTTCCAGTGCCATCCGATATTAATGAGTTACAACACTCTCCCAGCGCATTTAATAGCCCGCGGGACAGGTTTCTAACACTCAGGGTACTATGACCAGTCACCGGGCAACTCATAACAGAAATCCAAGTCTCTCTTACCCTTTTCCCCTACAAAAGGCAAGGACCATGTGAAGACATCCATGAAGTTTGGAAGCCAGTATGGATGAGGGGAACAGTTGAACTGCCTGATGTTCATGACATTGTTTTCATATTTCAGCACAGCAGCTAGAAGAGAAAAGGGAAGACAACACGTGTCCACAGGCACTGTCAGCGCCTGGGAGTTGTACCTGCGCTAATGAAACTTCATCATCAACAAGAGGTTGCACTCATGCAGAATCAGATTACCAGCTCTCCAAAACCAGAAGGCTTAAGCAGTATTTTTCAGTTTACCCACTACGCTGTTTCACTAAAGCTCATCATAACAGTGAAGGTCAGTTTAACAAAGCTGTTAAAATTCATGCAATTCAGAAGTGATGAACACGAGGCCAAGTGAGGGGTAAAAAAACCCCACATTTGAGGAAAGTTCCCCACCATATGGTTTTAGGGGCACAGTGAAGTTAAAAGCTTGCCTATACTAGCAGCTTCTCTTTTATGGCAGCATTCATCAAACGTCATGTGGCTGGAAATGAAAGCATTATTCTAGGCTTTGTAACTTGACAGCTAATTGCCACAGTAATACATTAAGTCTTCCAGTCAGAGAACTCAGCCACTTCCAGCTCCCCAGCTGCCGTCAGTTTAACATATAAAGCTCTTTTTCGTTTCAGGCATAAGAACGCAACTAAAAGAGAGGGCGAAGCGGGCAAGGCAAGGAAGATGGGGAGGCATTTCCCAAGCACGTGAGGACAATACTGACAGCAGAGCCCTGGCCTTGCCAGCCTTACCCTTGTTGTTATAGACATCTAGGTAATTTGGTGCAGAGAAGATTGTGATTAATGACGGAAAGCCTGTCGTCTGGCTCTTCCTGTACATTCGGTACCTGAAAAACAGGTCAAGTGTTAAACATACTGGCCTTGCTAAGGACAGCATGAACGCAGACGGAGCCTGCTCAGCTACCAGGCTGCAGCACTTACCCAGCGTCCTGGGCTTCGTGAGCTCGGATTACAGATAACAAACTATTGTTCTGCAAAAATTCACAAACTGCAGGATAACTGAAAAACAAAAAGCAAGTATACATTAGCAGGGAGCACAGGAGAACAGACAGCACCCACGGTCTTGGTTTCAGGAACCAGCCACTCGCAGCATCCATTCGGTTTGTGTCCAGCATCCCCAAACAAGGCCAGTATGTATTACATTGTTCAAAAATTAATTGCAAAGCATTCTGTTAAACAGACCCCTGGTGCCAAATCCTCCCTATCGGCTGGGCTACAAGTGGTCTGTCAGCACAAATGCTTCTCTTTTAGACAGGAAAAGATTATTTCCTAGAGCTCCTGGTACTGTCCAATGCCTGAAAAACATTCAAAAGGCACTCTGCCAGTTAAAAGAAGCATCTCTGCTGTCCGATACCACAATTTCATAGAGCAACGTATCCAAAGAGAGCTCAATATTACAGGAGAAGAAAAAACAAACAAAATTTTTGTGCATTAGAGCCAACTGAAGACTATTTCAGAGCCAGGTACAGTGTAAAGTCCCACAGAGTGATCTGAATAGCAATGTATCTCCCCATATACCTTAGCGTAAGGGGAGACAAAAAAGCTCTAGTCCATCAGAGCCCCCTAAAACACCACTTACCTGTAGAAATAGGAGCAGCCTCGAACGGTGTTGTGGGCGAAATGCTCCAGCGTTTTCTCATTGCCATAATCCTCTGACGGATCGGACCAGAGCAGGTCACACATCGGACCAAAGGCTGGAGGCTCCTTAAACCTGTCTAACTGAAAGACATACACAAAATGAGGACAATGCTGGCGAAAGCTACAGTAGCATGCAAACACCTATGGTGTGGACATGCAGAGCACAGGAGTCTCAACCTGGAACTCCATGCAGGAATCAAGCCAGCCATTAACCTCACTATTAATTGTAAGCTATATGAAAAGACCACGGAGATTACTTACTTTCCTAATGTCATCTAGACACGTGATTTCTGGAGACAGTCCTCCATGAACACACAGAAATTGCTGGTTTAAGAGGGCAGCAAGAGGAAGACAGTCAAATGTATCCATACACGCATCATACACTCGCTCCGAATACTTGATTCGACCTGGAAAGATGGGGGGCAGGGGGAGGAAGAGAGGGAAGAATTGAATTCATTTACTCATTTACACAACAAAGACTGCTCATGCTGAAAGCTGAGCTTTTTTTTTTTTAAAAGAAAAAAAGAAAAAAAAATCTTTTCTTTTCTTTGTGTTTTTTTTTGTTTGTTTTTTGTTTTTTTTTAAAGGGGAGTCATTCATGCATTCAAACCTACACGATATAAGAAGCATTAAGCAAAGCCTTGATTAGCCAAAGTGCTGATAAATAACTTCAAGGAAGCTAACCCCTAGGGTGATAGGGAAACTCTATGTCTATGGCCCACCAAGTCGCACTTTGCACCTGTGTATTAGTGAAAATGCTGACGTAGAAAATGCTGGTTGGACATGAAGATAAAAAGGCTTCACAGTAATCTGGACATGGTCAAGAATATTAATCTCCCTTCAAGTTATTTCCTAGAACACCTGCACTAAGATTAACACAGAAAAGAGGCCAGGCACTTGCCACTGTAACAGAAAACTTGGGATACCAATAAAGCCATCCCATCGCTTCCCTACGTTCATACTGCACCTCCGGACTCAAAGAGTCTAACCAGCCTCAGCTGCTAGGCAGATTATACGCTGGGAAATGCAGCAGCTGTTTAATTTGGCACAGCAACATTACACAATCGTGTAAGATAGGAATTGCCTTTTCGGCTGGACAGAAGCGCTTTGAATCAGAATTTGACCAAGATGCCTGCAGTTAAATCGATCTTCGCGCAGGATCTTTCAGGGCTACAAGTGATCACAGTCTCTGCTGGATGCCTCATCTTAACAGAGGTGAAGAGGATGTTTCAATACCTTAAACAGAGACACCATGGCCTTGCCGAAAGCAGCTTAGCTTTTACAGCAAGCCTCCAAGTATGTTCAGAAATATCTCTCAACGCTTTGGAGAGATCACAGCACATCAAGCGCATGTCATCTCGTATCTGCAGCCCCTTCGCAGGGCAGCAGTACGGTAACATAGCCAGATCTTCGAGAAAATGCCGTTACTGCTACAAAACACAGCTCTGTCTAAAGCAAAAAAGAGCAAGAACAGAAATTTTCCCTTTCCTCTAGCTTTATTTCAGAGATACTAACAGTTTTTTTCAGCTGCACGCTATGATACAGAAGTGGAAAGGTAGTAGCTTCTGTTTTCCAAAGGGGGAAAAAAAAAAGCCATCACCTCTGGCTCTCTGGTTCAAATTGAGCCCAGCTCAACAGGAGCTCATCTACCATCATCTGATGACTACAATATCCAGCAGAGAGCTGGCTGGTGTTTTCCGACCCATTTTGGAGTAAATAAGACATCATTATCTTGGTACCTATCAGCCTTACCCTGTCCAGCAGCATCCAGAGCTGAAGGGCTAAAGACTGGACTTGTGCCTTGTCCGTAACGATTTCTTGAGGTCGGGTCCTTGAGCAACTATTCCCTAACAGAGCGCTGCACGTTGCTGGCGTATACCCTTTTTTTATCGCTTGGAGGAACGACTGTCATTCTCACGGGAGAGGGGTCATTCCCTGACCTTTCATCATCGTTGGTTTAAAAATATGTAAATGCCGCGCAAAACTATCTTTAACTCAACTCCAATGATCTTAAAGGTAATGATTCTCCCTAGTGCAAACACTGAGGAACAAATCCTTTATTTGCTTCCAATTGTAATCACTGATCCCAGCTGCACAATCTGGAGCTGAAAGTCATTTGGCAGTAATTATATGTTGCTGGGCCTGAAAGTCGGGGAGGGGGGTGTGTGTGCAACTGGCTCATCAGCAAGACAGGGAAGATGTGTTCGCGTTTCTTCCATCCACGCTCATTCTTCCTAACCAGGCGGCCACATCAACATGTGCTAAGTACTTTACAGGACTTATATATTTGGTTTTTTTATTTTATTTTTTTTAGCAGAAGCTGAAACAGGAGAAGAGCTATGTATGTGGGAAAAACAGACGATAGGTTTTTACAGCTCCAGAGCTCACCGATAACGCTCACATCAGGCACAAAAATTAAGACCCACACCTGGTCACAACACATTAATATATTTAAATCCTTACACTGCTGATACTTACATTCCTGCTTAAAGGTGAAGTATTCTGTGAGGTGCCTGCACTCATGGTTCCCTCGAAGGAGGAACAATGTTTTGGGATGATTTATCTTTAAACTCCATAAATACAGCACGCACTGCAAGAAAGGGAAGGAGGAGATGGCATGTAATAAAAGCCTTTTATAGGGCACTAATCATCCGTAGACTTCACTAAGTGTTTCTGGGAAGACACCCAACAAGCTGAATTCAAAGTGGAACCCTGATAGAAACCCAGCTCCATAATCGGCAGTAGATCTTATCTTGGCCAACTTCACCAGTGGGGGAAAGCCACACTGAGCATTTCTCTATATTAGGCCTGAGTTGGAGAAGTGACAAATGAGAGCGCATTCAACTGAAACCGGCTCTGGGCTGGGTGGGGGCAGCTTTTCCTTCCAGCACAAACCAAAGCAAAAAGCACCCATTTTCAGAGCAGCAAAGCAAAACCAGCTGCGCAGCGAGATGTGCGCTCCAGATGTCCCGCTGCAATCGAAACCAGAGACCATCAAGTATAACAGACAGCCATCCTGCTAGCCATTTTATCAAGCGCATTAAATATCAGAAAAATTAAGCTTGATCTTCCCCACTGACTTTCCCCCCGCCTCCGTTTTTCTGCTTACGCTACAGTCATGTGAAGTTCAAGTTCAAAACAGGAAAACCCTAGCCAAAAAACACACTTAGTAAAGCCTTCTGGCTTTGAAGAGGGCTTTCCACATCCCCTGTCTGAGCAGCAACACCTGTAAAAAGATCATCTTGGATGAGGCACAGACCAAAGTCAAACTGAAACAATCATTTTACCGGGGTCCCAGAAATACTTCACGATGGCTTTCCAAAGAGGCTACGTGAAGAAGGGAAGGGCTGGAAAGCAAACGCTCTTACCCTTCTGTGCTATACGTTGTCAAGCTGACAGCTAAATCAGCTGGTATCTAGCACGGGGAAACGTTATCACATTTCCCTTGTTGATTTTGAGTGCTGGAAGGACAACCCATAATGACAGCAAGCTTGAAGATCTGGATTAAAGTCTCTAATAAGAGCTTACCCTTTAGGCTGACATGCTACAGAAGCAGCACACACTTTGAGAACGTGAACCATGAAGTCTGTCAACAGTTTTACACTTAAAAACATTGCTGATCTGGTGCACAGATCTCCGGGAACCAGCTGCTGTGGCACAGAACCAACCTCCAGAACCAAAATAAACCAGTTTCAGATTAGTTTCCAGTACAGACATCTTCGACATCATGGTATTTAAGCACTGAATCTGCAAGGTAAGCTCTACATTAGTCATTCCAGCTACATGCAGGGATCCCTAAAACCCCAAGGAGCTGTAAAGCACCCGTCTGTGCCTAACTCAGAATTCAACCCCACAGGAAAAAAAACTGGATCACAAATTCTGCATTTTAAAATTGAACAGAAACAGGGCCAGTGGCAGGTAATTTAAGCGGTGTTTAAGGCTAGCAAAAATAATGTTTTACTGCACCTGTTAACAGGAGCAATGTTCCCAACAAAACCATTTATAACTATTCTGTGATTTAAAGCTTTAACCTCCTGTGTTTGCAACCTACATGTCACTTTTCTGGGCTAGCCATGAGAACTGAAAAGTGAAAGTCACTATAAATGAACCAAATGACTTGCTAAGCACTGAAGAAAGCAGCCAGCCCAGGCGGCACTGCTGCAAAGCAAAGCAAGAAAGTAGAGACGCCATCAATAAAGAGGAGGATTTGGGATGTATAGAAGGTCGGCAACTTGCAGAAGAGATATGTAAAAATACACTCAAAGTGTTTTAAAGCGAAATGGAAGGGAGCAGAGTCACTCGGCACCACAACTCTTCCTGGACATGCAGCAAGCAAGCCACAGACGGCGAGAGCACGCGTCTCCGGTACCGCTGCAGCTCCCTGGGGTTTGCAGCTATTTCACAAGGACGTGGGGGCTGCCAGGTACCGGTGGGGTAACGATGAGTACAGGACACTCAACAGCCCTTGTGAGATCTGGAGGGGCTGGAACGAGTTTTCTACACTCACAAGCCTCATTGTAGAGATCCCTTTCCCAGGCTTTCAAGGCGCTGTGCCCAGGAATTGATTACTGCGTGTTTACAATAGCCCAGTAGCGACTCGAGACAATTATGGCTTACTAGGCTTAAATAATCTGCTTCTCTTCTTATTCTGCCTATCGGTTTGAAGCCCAGAGCCAAGTGTTTGTGCCCATGTCCCCATTCAATTCCCCCCGCCTTGGGAAAGCTCAGCAGCTCACGGTGGGGGAGCTGCAGGAGGAATTGCCTCCTGCAACCCAATGCAAATGCAAGAGGGGCTGTGGCCAAACCTGCCTGTAACAACCCGTGCCGTAATATCTCATACCATTTACAAATCCTGGCATTTACAAGAAAGTTATAACCATTGAGCCTGCCAGCTCTTCCCGGAGTAGGCACAGAAGAAACAGCACGGCAAGAGTCCTGCATCCCGGTCCCGCGTTTGGCCCACGAATCTACTTTCGCTCAGGCCGTACAACATCGACTGGATCTCTTTAGTATTATTCTGGATAAAACAGTGCATTCAATCCTGGCAAGATTACCGCACATACAATTCCATAATTAGGAACATGCGTCCCATTTGAAAAATTAGTCTGGCAAAGGTGTATGCCATTATCACACCATCTTTACTGATAAATGTACTCTTTCCGTAAATTCTATTTTTGGTCATAATAATCGTTTCACTTTACAATTTAATAAAATAATTCTATTCATTGTATTCTGGCAGTTCTAGCGTCACGGACCAGGATGGTCCCTCACTGACTGACACGGGCACAGACCTCTCTTGCGTAAGGGCTAGGAGATGTAACTAAAAGCTTAAAACACTTTGAAGGAAGCATCTTTCCCACTTGCAGACTGATGAGAGAACGCTTCATCAGGGCGCTCTCTCATCAGCATCTCCAAACAGAGGTGTTCAGCCCGATTTCCGTGCTGCCTGTCAGCCCCTTCACTACAACCTCCGAGTCCCTGGCTGGTTGGTCTCGCTGTCGCAGCGGGCTTTGCAGCACGGACCGAAAGCAAGTCCTCTTCCACCAGACATCAGCCATTGCAGCTTTCACACGGTTGCTTCCCTCCCTTCTCCCCTCACAACTCTTTTCTTTAAAGAAAAAAAAACAAAAACAAAAACAACCCCAAAACAACAAAACCACCCAACCAAACCACGCTTCATGGCCTCATTACACTTACTGGGAACGAGTGTTTTTAAATGAGAATTTCCCTAAGCCAGAGGCCCAGAAATAATTTGTTGAAGGCATCCAGCTGAGCTGATGAACAGAGTCTTTCGGGGTTTTTAAAGGTTTTGTCTGAGCCACAAACTGCTCCTTTTACCGTGACAACCAAATACTTGCAGCAATGGGGAAAGCTTGCAAGGCTTATTTGGGCTGCTAACAAGCAACACGGTTTGCCTTAACACCTCCTTGGCCCCCAGTTTTGCATCTTGTTTCCTGATTGCCTGCATCAGGATGCAATTATACAATTACCTCCTCTTTCATTCAGTTAAAAGGTCATGATTATCAGCTGCTCTGGGCAGGCACTCGATAATATTCCCCACCCAGCACATGGATGCACAAGTTTGTGCAGTGACTCATGAAAGGCTGATGATGCTGGTGGCCCTCCACCTTCCCAGTGGTGAAAGCACAGGGAAACCTGGATGCCTTTCCATCACCTGAGCCTCTGGGATAAAGCGATCAAAACCCAAACCCCAAATGCTCACAGATCAGCCATCTCCGCACTTCAGAGTCCAGCTGCTACAGCTCTGCGTGTTACGGAAGTCTTTAAAAAACACATAGTGCAAACACACCCATTCGGCACCCTTAGCTCTTTGCTTGTGGGGATCCTCCACGCCAGCTGCAAACCTCCTGTGGTTTCGCTATAGAAACCAGTTTCTGCACACCCAGGTGGGAATCTCTTAAAACACATCGGCTGCACTTTGCAGTAGGTGGAAAGAAGAGGCACACATCAATAGGAATAAGGGAATCAAGCCTTCTAGATTCTGCTTTATCAGTGACATTTGGATCAGCCCCCGCATGTACTAATCAAAGCCCACCCTGATTCGTGAAAGATCAATGCTGGCTCTGTGGGGTAACGCAGCGCTCGGTGGCTTTCCCTCTGCAGACGTGGGGGGAAAGGGGAAGGAGGAGGGTCAAAAGCAGCATGGAAGTAAGAACTTTGTGCTCAGGCCTTACAAAGACCACCTGCCCCAAGGCTTCCGAGCCTGGAAACACCAGGCTGCCTTGCACAGGCCCTGGGTCGGAGTGGCAGGCCACAACAGAGAGCTGATGAGGTCTACCTATAATTTTCAGACCTTCCTTCTCAAAAAAATAAAACGTCTCTTCCCACCACCTCTGTTCTCCAAGGCGGACTCATCATCCATCCCCCTGGAATTCTTCCATACTGTCACAGCACAGAGAGAGGAGAGCAGCGATCCCCAACTCAATTCTGCAGATCTGGGAGGAAAATCCCCACGCCAGATCAACCACAGGCTAAGAGCAGAGAGTGGGAGAAGCACTTCAGCACCCAGGATCTCCAAAATTCCTGTGTAGACACAGGGTACGACAACTCTTCATTTGAAGGTTTTCTGGTTGATACCAAAAAATCCCACATCTTCTCTCAGAAAGAGTTGCCGTGCTATAATATAATCTCTTTTCCAGGTAAATACACTTAAATTGCAAACCCAGCTTGGTGCAAGCCAAGCCATTTAAACAAGCGGTCAGATGTCTGTTCTTCCCCTTCCTCCCCAGGGGTTACAGGGCTCCTCCTGCAGAAATCCCAACAGCCACAACCCCACCTTTCCAGCATCCGTCCCCGCTGCCCCGGAAACTGCTCATCGTCACACCTTGGCTAACCGTCAGTATTTCGGAACACACGAAGCACAAGGCTGGAAGTAAGCCAGAATGCTGCTGAAGCACAAGCTGTCGGCGGTACCCTCCTAAATCCTCTGCAGAATCCTTCAAAGAAGCACTCGCAATAACTGCCTTCATCGCTGCCCGTGAGAGTTCCTCCCCAAAATTTAGCCGAGAAAGATTCCTCTGCAGACCCAACAGCTCTGTTATTCCTGCACTGTGGTATCCACCTTCCCTCTTTGAAGAGAAACCACTTACTCCATTATTCCAGGCCAGTTTTGTCAACTTTCATGCCCTCGTTTCCCCAGATGCCCCCATTACGTTGCCTCCAACTGGAATAAGCTCTCCTTTTCCACCCGGCTCTGCCTCTGCGAAACCAGAAGGCTGCAGTCCCTTGGGGTTTGCGGCTTTTGCTAATAGCTCTCCCATCCTGCCTGCTCTGACGCTCCCAGGTCTTCGGTGAGCCAGCAGCAACCACAGGGACCCATTGACTACTTTGCCCTTTAAGACCAACAACTCGCACTGTTACCCAATACTTGGTCGGTGGCATCCCACAGAGCTGCAAAATCCTAACACGCCACCAGATGTTCGGCTGATGTCTGTAAGGTGACAGCGTTATTGTGACAAGGCAGATTGTCACACGGGCACAGCATGGCTAGATACACAATTAAATGCCTCGGCACTAAACTCCTGGGTCACAGCGAGACGTACAACAGCCTAGATGATTTATTGCTCCTTTCTCCTGACCCCGTCTCTGGCTTTGCAAGGTTGATGCTTTCAGGGGGACGGTAGGGAAGCAGTGACTCAGTAGTGTAGCGCTTTCTTTTCCCTGCAAAGCTGAATGCTGCAAGTTTTTAAACATTTGCTTCCCACTGCCTGGTAGGATCCTGTTGCCTGCAACATACAATCAACTCTCCCTCTTGTTCCCCTGACTGACAGCTACAAGTGATATTAGAACTCGAGTTCAGAAGCTAGAGTTTAGTCATTAACCCCACCGCTGCTGTTTAACTCTTACTGGGTGAGGATCCAATTCAAAATAATGACATTTCCACCAAAAATCGTCCTGCAAGTTCCCTACGTGTTTTTCCTTGCATGCAAAACTAGACTAGAGCATAAAATCCAGCATAAGAGGTCTGTATTTGCTAGTCTAGTTCAACGCTTTCGGTTCATTTAGTACTAGCACCCCCAGGCTCAACTTTATTTGTCACCTCTATACTGAAGTAGCCTCTGTCCACGTAGTCTCCCAGGAAGAGGTAGCGGGTGTTATTGGGTGATCCTCCAACTTCAAACAACTTCATCAGGTCAAAAAACTGCCCGTGAATATCACCGCACACTAGGGGAGGAAGAACAGCACAAAAGAGGGACAGAGTTACATGCTAAGAAAAGAAAGGTCACGACAGCAACAAGGAGCATAGCACGGCTGTGCTCTGACCCAAGCCGCCCCTGCGTTACATCCAGCTTCTGCAAAGACGTACTCGACCTGCACCAGCAAAGTCCTCTCTGCTGAGAGTTCAGGCAATTAAAAAACCTTGCTGATGGACGGAACCCAGAGAAAGCCTGGTACTTTGAGCAGCTCATGTTTCCTAGATGGCCCTTATTTATGACTCCAGCCGCAGAAAGCTCTCTGACCTGTGATCGGAGCCTCCACTTCAATCATTGTCTTCTCGTGCCTAAGGATGGCAGCCCCATCGTTGATGATCTTCAGCGCCGCATCCTCTTCCAGGCGCCCTTCCTTTACCAAGTGGCTCTTCAAGACGTCAAGCCTAGGCTTCCCATCCTCAAACACCTCCTTCAGAGTGAGCCGCTGCGTGGGAGGAAATGGGACAGCTGGAAATGGAAGTGAAGAAGTTAGCAACACGTCTCTTTTCAGGGGAAAAAAGAATTACAGTCTTTTCAGCAGGAGGCTTTCGTTCCAAGCCTCAAGACGAGCATACACTCAGAAACATACTTTCACTGAAATTATGCTCTCAAATACTGAAAGAAGAAAAGCTATGCTGCCAGAGTAACTGAATACACCCCTCAGCATGTTTAGAAAGCCACCGTATGCAGACTAAATGCCATATGCATCCGCAGAAAACGCAGGCACCGAAGCTGTCTCCCAATTCGGCAGGGGTAGTTGTCATCATAATGTTGCACTAACACAGGCTTGCATGCAAATATCAGCAAAAGCAGAAAACCACACCGGTTCCCAGGAACTGGCAATTAAGGTAGGAGGACCAATATGTAAAATTCTCACTTATCAGGAAACCGCGCATACCCGCAAAGCAGAAGCTGCCTTCACCAGGCAACAGCCTCGCACCTCTCAGTACGGGCCACTTCAAAAAAGCTTAACTCCAAGCTGAGTAATTGGTAAATCCCAATGGAATCCAACATTTAAGGCAAGTTAAGGCCTCATCTCTTTGCAAGACATTCCCTGGTTTTTAAATCCAGATAGAAAAACACCCCGTCAAAAGCCATTATTATTATTTTCATGCAAGGCAATTGTATTATTTGTGAGAAGGTGACCTCTAGCAGAAAGGAAGCATATGAAACAAAAATAAGAGTTACAAGCGAGAACCATCTGACTTCCTCATCTACCTTCTCCTGGGCCTGGCTAATTTAAAAAAAGACGGGGAGCACATGACCCCTGCATAATATTTAAAGGCTATATAGTGTCTTGATTTAAAATAAATTCCAGCAAGGAGGGCTGAATGTTTGGGTGAAAAGAGAAAAAGTGGAAGTAAAATCCTGCCAAAACAGCCCCAAATGCCTGGCCCAGCCGCCGGCAGCTCCCGCGCACCACAGAGCAATCTGCATCTTATTGCAGCGACGCAGCGCAGAGATCGTCTCAGGTCCCAGAGTCCACTTCCTTCTCAAAACATCTCGAATAACCAGCACCTCTTCAGCCCTCTGGGTTCAGCCCTTTCAACACCCCCAGGTCCCAGCAGGACCAAAGCGATGATGGCCAAGCCCTGCGGAGGGAGCGATCCTGCCAGATGGACGAGGAGGAGACGCTGGTGTTGTAGTAAAATTGGTATTAATTGAAAAAATGAAATGTAAAATGTAATTGAAGCAACTAAGGAAACCTGCTGCTGCTCAAGTCCTCTATACTGCCCCAATCCTATTTAATTATCTACCTAATATTAAAATAGAGAAATAGTAACTAGACATGATTTATCTACGATTTCAATTAAGGAACTAACCACTAGACAATGTAGCTTTGTTGATAAGTAGAGTATTCCTGTCAAGAGAGTGATGAACTGTACGCCTGGTCAGCAAAGCGAGAAAACCACCTGGAACTACCAAGATTAGAGGAGAGGTAGGTAAAAGGTAATTTTGGCAGGGGGAGATCACGACCACCGACTCATTGACCACCTACCCAAATGATACCACCTACTCAAAAGAGAACAACGGAAGAAGACAGAGTCTGCGCACTACTTTACATGGGAAGCAAAGAAATCTTGACCAACCATTAAAGAGAATAACAATGAGTATGTATTAATTGTTTGAATATGTAATAATCAGCGTATAAAAGTGGAGATTTTTGAAAATAAGGTGTGCTCCCATTTGGGACCGAGCACCCCATTTCTGCACATTAATGGAATAAACTTGGAAATATCTCTGCTCTGTGTGTTATTGGCTTGCACAACAGGTAGAGAACCCAGATTTGGGACAACACTGGGGTGGGGTTTGCTTTGGGGTGCTCCCTGGGGTGGAAAGCATTGTCCCCTGGTGCGGGTACCACAGGGAGCTGCCACTCGCCCTCCTGGCCGTGGGGTCATCTCCACAAATCCATGAGCCAGCAATGTGCCCTTGTGGCCAAGTGGGCCAATGGTCTCCTGGGGTGCATCAAGAAGAGCATGGCCAGCAGGTGGAGGGAAGGTCATCCTCCCCCTCTGCTCTGCCCTGGTGAGGCCACATCTGGAGTACTGTGTCTGGTTCTGGGCTCCCCAGTTCAAGAAGGACAGGGAACTGCTGGAGAGAGTCCAGCGGAGGGCTACAAAGATGATNAGTTTCATTCTCTGGAGATATTCAAAACTTGCTTGGATGTGTTCCTGTGCAACCTGCTCCAGGTGACCCTGCTTTGGCAGGGGGTTGGACTGGATGATCTCCAGAGGTCCGTTCCAACCCCTGCTGTTGTGTGATTCTCTGAAAAGGTCTTGGAGGCACTGCTGTCCGTAAGACCTCGGGCAGACAGACAGATTGCCTGATCGCTGCTGGGCATCCCCCAGCCGACCCCAAAATCTGGAAGGAAAACGGGCGTTTTACAGGCATTTTAATGATTCCGGTGCCAGCCTGCTTCTGAGTAAGCAGTACCTCCAACACACGCCACGTGTAAGGAAACCCACTCACTAGATAATTTACCATCGCTTCCACATCTCCCGCTTCTGATGCGATCATGTCATGTGGTGAAAGACAGATTTGCACTTAACTGTAATCCAGCTAGAGAAGAAAAATATCTGATATGCAAATGAAGTCGATGTCCTTACCCACCACCCAGTGAAGACAGCCCATATGCCAAACTATGTTGAATTTAACAGGCGAAATAGCGGTGGCCAAATAATACAGCGACTAACAGTAACGCAACCGGTCTCTTTTAAATGCAAACAGAGCAGCTATTTAGCTTGGGAACCCAGGGGGCAGAGAGGAAAAGCAGAGAGGCAGCACAAGAGATTCTTTGCAGCTGAACATCAATTTTCAAATAACGTGAAATGTAGGACAGAGAAGAACAAGGGCGGATATAATGAAAGGGGAGCCGGTGCCCGCAATAAGGTGGCCCTCTTTCATCGGTCGCTTTGGAGGTTTTGCTCTGCTGGGTATGTGCTAAGTGCCCCGCATGCCTTGAATGGTCCAGGGCACACACAGCGCTTTCCCCACGGAGCCGCCAATTAAAGAGGTTTAAGCAAGACCCCTGCTCATGCCAACGCAGGCTGGACAACATTTTTTTTACCACAGATAATGCTCATCTCTACAGCCAAAAGTTAAAAAAAAAATCCAACAAAAAGCGACCCCTCTGGTTACCAATGAAAAACTCGACGTTTTGCAGAATTTCACATATTTTCCCTGCCCGCACTCTCTGGATCTGCGTAAGGACGGCAGCGTTTGCCCAGCAGAGGGAAGCTGCGGGTCTGACACAAATAGGTTCAGCTGGAACAAGGGAGGCCAAGAGGAACTGGGTGGAAACGTGGGCACAGGACAAGGACCAAGGGGCAATGGAGGCTTTGGGACTACCAGTCTTTAAGTGACTGGAAAACGATTTCTAAGTACTTCTACAAACTGGGCAGTGGTCCTAGCATCTGCCATCTGACTCCAAGGGAAGTGAGAGAGCGCTTGAAGGTCAAACGATTTATAAGGAAGAGAACAGAGAAATAGGAACTGTTCAGTTCCTTATTCCCCATCGTCCCAGGCATTCAAACACGGCCACTGGCTCCAGAGCCATCCCAACAAAGTAAAAAGGCCATAGAAGTTGGGACAGAGAGCTTAAGGGAGATGGCATGCGACCACAAGAGCACTACTGCCCGTCACACAATTCAGAAGAGATCCATGAAAAGCTCCTGGCATGGTCTGCTTTGCCTTTTCTTGGTAGCCCTAGTGAGCTGAGTTATGCAAGATAAAATATGAGGCTACGCCGATGCGAGCAGCCAAGAACTTTTATGTAAGTTCCCTCACTGGCTTTGCACGGCTCCACTCCCACAAGGAGCCGGGCACGATAAGGAACCGGCTTCTCCTCTGCTGTGCCTGTCTGCCAGCCAAGCTGCAGCCAGCATGGAGCACAGGGAGGAAAAAAAAACCTGCTCCAGAGATGCCAGAGAGACCAGCACCATCCTGGGGATGCACACACACAGCAAAGACCTCACGCTAGGCAAGGCATCGCTCCACGTCGTCACTTTTCCACTCGCTGTGCTTCCTGCTAACCCAACACCACCACCCCCCCCCAAAAAAAAAAAAAAAAAAAGATTTCTCAATTCTGGTGCAGCGCTGGAGCAGACACTCGTGTCGCGGCACACCCAGAGCTGTCGAGAACTTCAAAAAGCTTCGTGGGGGCTGCGTGAAAAAAATCCTCCGCGCACCAGAGAGTCAGGAGAAGCATGCACCGGAGCCCGAAACCCAGCGATGCCCGTCTCCCCCATCCGCAGGAGGTGAGGACGAGTACTTAAGTAATTAGTGTTGTCAAAGCAAGTAATCCTGTTAGCCAGCATAACTTGTGTAAGGGCTTTAGTCAACTCGGTGCAAGCGGTTATCTGATGCATAAATACCCACTTTTTTTTAAAGATCTGAATTTTATCCTTCTTAATGCTCAATTCTGTTGGAGCCAGCAGCACGGCAGGAGGGTGCGGAGCGAAGCCGGGGTGCACAGACAGCACTGGCACAGCCCTCTGAGCAAAAGCTGACCCAAAATTTCGCAGCCCCAGGGCACTGAGAAGGGTGGAAGAGTCTTGTCCGCTTCCCGCTCCTATCTGCAAAATGGGGAAATAACTCTATCCCACAAAAAAGTGCCGTGGCTAGTCACAGATGGCCTAGGTAGCACAAAGATGCTGTGTGCTAAGCTCATCCTTGGAGCCAGCTCCTTCCGTGCACTGCCCGCAGACAATAATTAACGAAAATGATGGCTAAAACATTCACAACATTGTGAGCAGCAAATGCTGTGATCTTCCTGCCATCTTCCCTTTGTATACAAAACCATGTGTCGCACCCAGTCTAGTTTAAATAATGAAATCTTTAGGTCTGGGACTTCTAATTTCGCAAGAGCATCAAAACACACTCTGTAGATTGCTCCCGAGAAAAGACTACAATTCCCACTCTACCAACAGGACACACGCTGCACGCCAAACCACAAACAAAAGGACACAAATGCAAGTGAACTTTTGAGGTGTAAAACGGATTCAAAGGTCAGCTGTGCTTGAGGGAATCCAGTAAAGGCAAGAGGACCAGGATATCTTTGCTAGACTACGGTGCAAGGCTCTGTTTACTACAAAATTAACCCAGATTTTATTTGCCAGCCCAGGAGCAAGTGGGTATTCACAGCCCTCCTAGAGGATATGGATAGTTAAGGACAGGAGATTTTGACAAAAAGCTGCTTCTCTACCACCGGCTCTACAAAACCAGAGTGTCACAGCCCATTCATTTGCCCCTCAGTGCAAAAAGGCTATATTCCTCTGGGAGAAAAGCCTGCGCTGTATTTCTACATCTGTACTTAAGCTTCACGATGGCTCCCCCAGCACAGACTGGGTCGGACCACTTAATCTATCGTGCATCTTCGTAAGAGAGCGGCAGAAACGAAGTGAAGGTCCTCTCCTCCCAGGGCTGGAGGCGGCAGCAGCAGCCAGAGCCGGGCTGACCGATCCACACCTCCAGAAAGAGCCAGTACCATGGAAGAGCAAACAAAGTGAGCCTCAAATTATTGTTTATATATTTGAGCGTCCCTTGGATGACTGTACAAAGCAACAAAGCGAGATTCATTACTGAAAAAGGAGCAAGTGCTATTTGCATGAAGTGGCAGCTACAGCAAAACCCAAGTTTATTCCCTGAGTGGTTGGCTTTCTAACGAAAAGGAGGCGTCCTCTCACCCTGGGGCGTGTGGGGCTTCGAGTCCAAGAAGTCGACCATGACTAAATGTGCCTGATAATAAACTTGAGGGAGATTTCTCTGCAACTCCTGACACTCATCGGGGAGAGAACCTGAAGGGCACTGAATGCAAAAGCCCCCTTCCCTGCTTGTTCCTCATCAAATAACTGATACCACAGATAGATAGTTGAACAGATGGTTACAGATGCACTTTGGGGAGAAAAACGTACGTTTTGGGCATTCTGAAGCAGCCAATACAGCTCAGACAAAACCAAGCACAAGTAAAAGCTGTCTTTTCTTATGCTCAGACACACGACGTAAGGTACGAACAGCTTCCAATTACTGCACCCTCTCCACCTGTGCTGGAAGGTATCTGAATTATTTGACCGACGTTCAGCTCCGGGTTTGAGGGTTGGGGATGACAGACGTCCATCTGCCACAAGGGAGATCTGGCCGCCGAGGAAGCCGGACCTGGCTGTCAAAGGTAGAACCATCCACAGTGAAAAGTCTGCATGGGAGCCCATCCGTACCCCCTTTGAAAAGCAGAGAGAAATCTGCCTCCTGTGTCGAGCAGGAGGTCAGGGTTGTGGTTTCCCCCCCACCCCCAGTTTCCAAATAGCCCAATGTTATTTTTATCACATTCCTATTCCCATTCACACCTAACCTACATTCACCTATTCAAAGTTGAGTCCAGGGCTCAAACGGAGCCAGCTGAGAGGCAATAACCTGGAGGAGTTCAGCAACAAAAGGCAACAGCAATGCCATTTTGCGCTTGCAGAAAGCCGAATTTTCAGGATCGTGCAGAGCTTTCACAGTCATCAACAGGAACAAACCCTTGAAGGCAAGTGACGGATGCCGTCATTCCCTACAGCAACACTCCAGCCAACCTGCTTCAGCGCTTCTCTATTAGGGGGTCCAGATCAAAAGCAAGGATGGGTTGAACCTCAGCAGCTACAGTCAAGTTCAAGCTTGCTGTTAGCCTTAATATTTATTAGCAATCACCTAAACTTCCATGGAATAATGTTTATTTTTTGAAATTACGATCGATACAAATTTCTGGTCATCAAATGCCAAGATGTCTTTGCTTTAAGAATCCCCATACTGGTTTGCATGAAATTTTCTCTCCTCTGTGGTGCCTCAGGGCAAGCTTACATGAGAGTCTGCAAAAACAGATGTATGCTCGATACCGATTTTTCAAAGCCTAGACCAAGCCCTGACAAATCATCTGTGTCATTTTTCAGGCTGGAGCAGTGCTGGCACAGGCGCCCTGACCCTGCTATGGCAGAGAACTACTGCTCTCTCCAGCTACAGAAGCTATGTGGAAACACAGGGATCATGAAGTGGAGCAAACATATCGCTCCGCCAGCCTCCTACCACCTGAGAAAATAAGTAACTTCTCCCCTTGCCACTGGATCGTGCTAACATAAATAACATTAATATCTCAGAATGGTCACCGAGTAAAGCAAACACCTTCCTTGCATAAACGTGAGAGCCAGAAACGATTACCATTGCCATTTCTGTCTGCCCTCCTCCAAACTTTTGCATGTTCTTTCTACTCCTCCAAGGGTAGCAATTTTCCTTTTCGTTATGAGTAAGAGAACCTGGGTTTCAGAGGTTCCAAGTACTCACAAAACGGAGAGAAAGAGGAAGAAAAAGAGTTTTGCTTGTCAGCCCTGGAAGAGCTGCAGGAGGACCCAGCCCTGCTCACATCTCCTGCCTTGAGCATCAACCAAACCCATCACGCGCCCCGTCCCCGTTAACAGAGAGTATTCTGGCACACAAGACTTTGGGGATCTTTCTCATCCACTTTGCAAGTGTAAATTCCTACTGAATGGCAGCTCCTTCAAATATAGAGGAGCATTAAATGCAGTTCATAATGTCCCAGTTTCATCCGAAACTAGACAGAACTGTGCTGCTGGAGCTCATGCCAGCCTCCCAGTGCACAACCGGTCCAGGAAGCTCACTCTGCTCCTTACCTTGAGCCAGATTTCTTTTTTTAGGACAACCGGAATATCTCCTCACAATAACCCTAAAAATATCTGTATTGTACGTCAAATTTCTGTGAAGCTGAATGATTTCTTCGAAGGGGGAGAGACACAGTCATCATGATACTAGAGTTGAGCGAAACTGAGAAAGACTCATCAACTGAACTGTTCCCATCAGCAAATCTGCCTTTACCTTATCAACTACCATTCAGTCATTCCAGGAGTAACACCCAAATTTTGAGGCCACGTTGACTCTCGGTTACTAGAATCTGGCACACACAGTCTATGCAGAAGCCAGGTGCATTTAATTCCAAAAAAAGCAAGCGACAGTCCTGTGCATCAAAACGCAAATACAAACATAACATGTGCCAAATGAGCATAACCCAGTCCACGCTTGAAGTTCCCACGGACCCGCAGAAATACAAAATGCAATGCCAAGAGGCTAGAAAATCATAAAAGCTACCTAAATCAAAGTCGCTCTGTACATTTTGGAAGCCGTACAGCCTCTAAAACCTTATAGCTACCTGGACTGTGCTCATAGACTCCTAAAAACTTTTATCGGGATAAAAGGTGATTATCATTAAGCTGTTCTGCTGGCAAAACATCGAGCACAGACAGTACATAGTGTTATCAGACTAGGGGAAAAAAAAGAGGCGCCTTTGCCAAAGTAAACTGCGGCTACTCAAGGAGGGTTCACCAACAGAGCTGTGTGCCAAGGTTTGCCATGGCAGACAAGCCTAGAGGCAGTTCCACTGGCCCCTTGCCGGGCTGCTGACCCACGAGGTGGAGCTGGCCCTCTGTTCCCTCTCCATGCTCCTCAAGGAGCCCGGTGAGATTAAAAGCGGGAGTATTTAATTAGAACAGAGGCGACTTAAGACTGCCACCGCACATCAGCTGCCCAGCTCTCAGCCAGGGGAGCCGCCCGCAAAGCTTTCCCCGTGGCAATCGGCTCTCCACGCCGGGACTCCTGCACCACCACCGAAAATTAAGTCAAACCTCGGCCACAGCCGAGACCTGAATCCGTGCTGCGGTGCCAGTCTCGCTCTTCCCAAAGTGCTCCACGGCTCAGAGACTGCCTCAAAAACACCCTC
The DNA here is from genome assembly GCA_013397275.1 of Burhinus bistriatus. Lineage (NCBI taxonomy): Eukaryota > Metazoa > Chordata > Aves > Charadriiformes > Burhinidae > Burhinus > Burhinus bistriatus. The sequence goes on from VYXH01010325.1 coordinate 104,948, forward strand.
GGTGGGTACTGAATTTCCTCAGCCTCCTTGGGAGCGATGCAGACATTAAAATCATACTTGCTTGCAAGGTCCATCAAATTTCCAGCGCCTGCATTGCTATGCGTAGGTCCCTCTCTTAATGACCGGCACTGATGCGGATTTGCCTGGGATTGTCATTGAGACAATCTGTCCAGAGCCAAGTCCTCTGCCGGGGACACAGGCTCCTTACATCACCGAGTGCCAACTCACCAGCTACTGTCAAGGAGAGCACATAAGCCCTCAATACCAGCCCGGAAAAAAAAAAAAAGTCTCTTTTGAGACCCTCAAGCTCTATAGACTTTCCAGCAGTTAAAAATACACTTATTATATTATATACAGCAAACCTGGCGTCTTCCTCTCAACAGGTCCATCGGTGGGATGGTCTCTTGGCCGATTCGAGGGGGTCACTGCTAAGCTTGAGCGAAAAAGAAAAAAGGAAAAGAAAAAGGCGGGGGTCTACAGCAAACAGCTGCAGCTACTTAAAAAAAAGTGAGCTCACCAAAGGAGACGGGAGGGGATTCCTAGATGTCAGCAGGCAGGGAAATTCACCACCTGTTTCACAAGGTTAGCAAGCTGCCAGCACATCCACTAATAGATCATTAATACAAGAACAGCGGGGTCTTTGTGTCAAAGGCAAATCCCCCACCTGCTGGGGAATGTAAATCTGACCCCACCACCGGCAGCGGTAGGGGAGGAGGGTGCTGGCTCCAAATTTAAAGCTACTTTAAGCAGACACGATTTTGCACATTGCGTACTTGCAAGATCTCGCTCGGGACGACGTGGTAGGCAGGAATCGGCTGCTCCACATGAGAAACCTGAACAAAATAACACCCAGAAACGCTCGGGCTGGAGCCCAGCCCGCGTGCCCTCGGAAAAGCGACTGTTCCATCGCATCCAGCAAAAGGCGGTCACATCATCGATAAACGAGAATTTGAGCACTCGCAATCACCACTGCAGCAAAAAAAAAAAAGACCAATTCACACACAACAGGGGTCTCAGTTTCTCTTCCCACCTCACGCCTTAATGCTTCAACCCAAGCTGCATTCGCACTGGATCAAAATAGTGCTGGTTAAAATATTTCTTGCAACACATTTACTCCAATGTTTGACGTTTATACCCACATATCACCTTATAACCACACCGAGGTACAGACGGTCTGAAGGGACCTGCAAACAAATGAAAATCTTCCCAGCAGCCACACTGGAGATCAGCCAGAGCAACTTTCTTGCAAACCAAAGAGTAAGTAGCCCAAAAAAATGGGCTAAGTAAGTTCTAGCAATGCTTTCAGAGCAGCTTCACAGACCTTCACGTGCCAGGGACAGAGCTCAATGACAGGAGCCCCCAGTTACCACTGAACCAGCAAAACCAGCCCTCTGCACTTCTGTTCCGGGTCTTCCTCTGGGAAACCTTTGCGATACATATCTGAGACATCACCTTTGGGATAATATTCTCACTGCTATTTAAGAAGCCATTTTACCACATTTGCTACACCTCAGCAACTGATAAAAGAGAATGTTTTCTAGAACAGGCTAGGGAACTGAAGACTTACTGGGATCACTGTTGACACTACTTCTCCCTGTTTTCCTGAAATTCACCCTGAACTACTTGTCTTACACAGGACAGATCATAGAATCATGGAATGGTCTGGGTTGGAAGGGATCTTAAAGACCATCTCGTTCCAACGAGGGCAGGGACACCTCCCGCTAGACCAGGTTGCTCCAAGCCCCGTCCAACCTGGCCTTGAACACCTCCAGGGACGGGGCAGCCACAGCTGCTCTGGCCAACCTGGGCCAGGGTCTCACCACCCTCACAGGAAACAATTTCTTCCTAATATCTAATCTCAATCTCCCCTGTTTCAGGTTAAAACCGTTCCCTCTCGTCCTCTGGCTCCACTCCCTGATCCAGAGTCCCTCCCCAGCTTTCCTGGAGCCCCTTGAGGGACTGGAAGGGGCTCGAAGGTCTCCCCGGAGCCTTCTCCAGGCTGAACACCCCCAGCTCTCTCAGCCTGTCCTCACAGCAGAGGGGCTCCAGCCCTCGGAGCATCTTCGTGGCCTCCTCTGGACCCGCTCCAACAGGTCCATGTCCTTCTTGTGTTGGGGGCCCCCAGAGCTGGACACAGTAGATCCTTGCACACTCTCACCAGATCCAGCTTGGAGCAGGGAAAGTGCTTTACATCACATCTTACAGCCACCACCACTCCCCAAAGGTATTCACTAAAGTGGGGAAGCACTCAGAAGACAAGAGATTGATGAAGACTTCTGGAGAGCTAAGCCCCACAAGCCCTCTCCCGGCAGCAGACCCAGGCTACAGCTGGAGGAGGTCCTGTTACTCAACACGCTCACATCCACCTCTGCTCCTAATGGAAACACTGCGAGATCCTATTAAGGCTTCATAGCTGGAGATGCTACAGTGAGGGACAGCAGCGAGGTTTTGCTTCGCAGGCTGGAGGTCTGAAGTCAGAGCGCAGCCCAGATAGCCTGACACTCCTCCTCCCTGCCAGCCAAATCTTTAAAAGCTGCACTGAGCTTTCTATTCCCTATCCCTTCTTGAGCACCCTCTACACCCACCCTTCATCCTCCATCTCACCTCTGGTCCATGCCATCCCAACCAGAGATGTTCCGGGTGCAGAGCTGCTCCCCATCCCTCCCTCTGCCCCTACACCAAGCTCCCTGCCCCGAAGGGTCTTCCCAGTACACTTGATCCAGCTCTCAAATGCCATCTTTGGCACCGCGAGCCTGGCAGACCGGCCTCCAAGAGCCATTCGGAGCCAAGTCTTGCATTATAGGATAATGCTGATGCCTTTACGTAGCCCATTTCCTCGCTGCCGCTGCTTAATGATGTCTAATTCCATTAGCATCCAAGACATTAACGCGCTGTAGGTCTAGTAAACACACCCACCATCCCAACGCAATCTGCAGAGGAGCGCAAGGGATCGAACAGGGAACACCTGGAAAACCAGCCAAGCCGGGAAGGATCCTGGACAAATATAGGTCTCCAAGGAGTATCTTTAGATTAGCAGGCGGCTCTGCCCCCACCAAGACCCCAGGATTTACCTAAATAGCTCCCTTCATCACAAGCAGCCCAGCGTTCATTGCTATTTTAAGCCAGCACCCTGCCCTACTTCCTAAGGAACAGCCTGCCTTCTCCTGCCCATGCAACCAAACGGGCACCAAAAACATTACAGCTAGAGGAGACAAATCCCTCTCAACTCTGCGCTTCTTTTATTAAATGAAAAATACTATTTCGGCATGGTATCGAGCTAATGGGGGCTCATTTGTTCTAATTGCTACAGAACAGGCCCTCTGAGCAGCCGACACAGCCTCAAACGGGGGGAATGGGATTAACCTTTCACAGGCTGATATCCAGATAACAAGGAAGCAGAAAAATCATATTAAACACGGGGTGCTCCAGGGGGACACGGCCTTCCCTTCTCTCCGTCCCACCTCCAGCGCTGATCTGAAGCATCTGGTGTTATTCTCGGAGGAAATAAATAAAAAGACAGCCCAATCTGCTTTCCCTGACGCCTTATCGCAGTTTTCTAAACAGATTTTAGTACCCAAGGCTAGCGTTGGGGTTTAGGCTTTGCCACCAGCGGTGGCATTTCTGTTAATTAGGATGGCAGCAGAACATCTCTGCTACAGGCCATAAAGAAACCTGGCTCTGGAAGTTTCATAGACAAAAAAAAGGGTACCGCTGGCTCTGTTGGGGGCAGACGAGGGCTACATGAAGCACATTAGAGCTGCACAGCTTGCATTACCCTAAGATGTTTGCAGAAGTGGCGCTTAGCACTGCATTTGACTTCTGATTCATTTTTGGGTGAAGTGCCACATGATCTGGCAAAATCAGCACCAATCCTGCAACACCCAGTCTCAGCGCAGGCAGAAACCTGCCCCTTTTCTTAGCATATCCCATTTACAAACAACAAAGCATCCTTCCTGCAAAAAAGACCCCCAAAATACCAGGTTCCCAAGTAATCCGGAGAGATCCTATGGTGGTGATGCTTTAAGGGCTATCTACACTCAAGACCTTCTTGAGCTCTGTCCAGACAAGTTGCTGTACTATGACACAACTTGCTTTTTAGAGATCCCACCACTGCATCTTGACTCGGATGGTATTTGCACTTTTCCTCTGGCACGCCTGAGGTCTGAGAGCATGCACCTTGGCCTTTATCTCCATTTTTAGCCATTTTCGCAGCTCTTTTTTTCCCCCCCCAAGTGTTCCTTATTAGCTACAAAACGGCAACACGAAACAAGACAAACCAACTAAAGCATTACAGAAGACAAACACGAAACGAACAGCAATCGCAGTGATGGTACGACATATTTCTTTTTTTCCACAACCACAATTTCCCTTGCATTTAAGATTTGTCCAAGCCTTCCTTTGCTTTGCAGCAATCACAAAGCTACTTTGACTTTTGTATCGGCGTGCTCCGTTACAAAAATTCCGCACATCTCCCAACCTACCGCAACTGGAGAAAGCCCAACGCTCAACCATCCAACCGCATTTCAGGAGCAGTAGTTTATATTAAAAACAAGGTAGGAAGAAAGCTACGCATTGTCCATAAAATTAAAGCATCTTCAGGCAGCAAGATGAACTAGCACACCCTCTGAACCCTATCCACTTGGCAGCAATGCGGGGGATGCTCTCCAAGGCCTCTGAAGACGGCATCTATTGATCTGACGCTGGTTTTTGGCTCCCCAGAGGCACAGCTTCTGTTGAAGGCACCGGGAGCCTCACTGAACAAATCCTGTGGGATTGGGCTCCACGTCTCTAGCAGCAACGCTGCCACACTACAAAGGCACGCGTTCGCTGTGCCGAGAGAAGGGGAGCAGCTTGTTGGGGTTTTTTTTTTTTCTGCTCGAGCGTGACTTCACCCGAGCTGAACACGCATGTGGTATGAGATACCACTGGGGTAAGCGTGCTCACACTGCCCCACCGTTCCTTCCCTCCTAGAAACGTTAATTAGGTATTAAACAGATGACCTACAACATACCTGTGAGGTTCACACCAGGACCCAGACAGCTGACATGTAAGAAAGCATTATGTCAGGGGTCTCACACCCCTTTAAATGTCTGCCAACCAGGAAAAAACAAACTAGACACGTGCCTGAAAAAGCCCAAGTGCATACAAAAGGACAGCAAAGCACAACCTTGGAAAACCTACTTGTTTACAGGACACCTTTAGCCACCTGGTCTCAGCACCGGTCCCAGCTTTACCACCACCAATATCAACCCTCTGCCGGTGGCTCAATCTGCCAGTCTACAGCAAAGCAGAAACCCGACGGTACTTCATAAAACACAGCACAGGCACTATTGAACAGTATGTCACTGACTACTGACAAACACACAACGGCTGCCAAAAAGAGGGCACCAGATCCTAGCTGCTCCTCGTTCACCGGCTTTGTAATGGTGCAACACTTTACTAATACCCAAATCTAGAAAATGGCTCTAAATTATTTGCTCTGTCTCAGCCAGGTGTCTGAATACCAATATTCCGTGGTTTGTTTTTTGTTTTTTTTTTTTAAGAAGAATTTTTCATGGATGCAACTGCAAAGACAGTAAGCTGGGTTGCCTTCCACCGTTCAGCCGTGCTCACGTGTCTTTGGAAAGGATCCTCACAGCACACAGCTTTGCTTCCCAGAGGACGTCACACCTTGCAGGCGTGATTCGCTGGAGGTGGAACGAAGCAGGATCACTCCTGTGCAACGAAAAGCTCTGCAGGTTTGTTTTCACAGAGCACAGACGAGGGGGGAAGGCACCCACCATGCCTGAGCTCAAGCATCCAACCTTCAGGGGTACCACAGCAGCCCAAAGCATCGCGCCCGCCTGCCTGCCAAACGGCCATTTCATAGGCTGCGGATCCATCAGTTAATTCGAGCCTATCTTTGGGCTAACGTAGATAACCAGACCTAGCTAATCACTCAGATTTCCAGCATAACCACCCCAAGTGCTCTCATGAGAGCACCAAGTTTGAACATTAACCACCTCGGTTAACATCACTCATCGGTTTGCTGCTGGAACCGGGCTACTAAAAAGCAATTCTTGACATACCCCAAAATTAGAGATTTTAATACTGAAGTTACCCGAGTACAAGTTTAAGCACAAAACCAAGGCAAATGGAAACACTGTATTTCTCCTGCCTAAACATAATTATAGTTAACACTTCTGCAGGGCTCTAGAGATGTAAATATATAGGTTAAACATACTTAAAATTCTACATCCTACTTAATTGTAGGCATTTCCAATTGAATGAAATTAGCTTTTATCTTCAGGTCTAAATTATTAATAACCGGGAACAATGTCACCACCTTTAAACAATAATCACAGCCACGGAAGAAGCTATTCCTCCCCAGATTTCTAAAGGCACTTGAGTCGGCGTCCCAAGCGTACCTGGGGGAAATCAAACGCTTTCCTTAACAAGTTCCTGCGGCTCTTGGAGCATTACTGCACGGAGCCAGCAGGCTCCAGCCAACGCCACGAGCCTCCACCCCACCTGGCTACGGACTAATTACCAAAATTAGCCAGGGCCATCCGGGTGCGGCAGGGCTGTCAAGCCCCCGAGCGGCATCAGTAACATCAGCAGGATTGCTGATGGGGTTTCCCGGGATCTGGAAGCCTGAGCAGCAGGGACAGCGTGTCGGTAGGGACGACTCAGCTGAATCATAATGGCTGCATTGACATTACCTTCCCTGAACAAGGCCAACCTAAACACACGCAGCTGCCTGGGATTTAGCAGGAGATTTACGGTTCGCACCGGCCACTCGGGCTGCCTGCAGACCTACAAATCACCAAGCCACACGCGCAGCTCTGGGGAGGACCCTGGGTCCCAAAAATCCATGAGCCCTCCAGCCTTATTTCGAGCGGCACGCTGAAAGCAACCCACGAAAAACACCCGTGGGCAGTGCAGAGCTAACCAAGCCCGAGGGGCCTCAAAATCCAGGCTGTCACCCTCGTCCACTTTCCCTTCATTTGAGGCCACGGTTATTAACATCTAAACATGTGATCGGCCACATGACAGGCTAAAAAAATCACTTGGACCCGTCCAGAGGAGAAGGTAGAGATGGCAGCATGCATCTCTCTGGTGGGCACACCTCCATACCCGTATACCATAACCATTCCTGGGAAACCGCTCCTTCCATCAGCCGGCTCGGGGCAGCGCGACTGCCTGCAACGATGCAAGCCGCCTGGGCGAGAAGGTTTAATAACTGGGGGATTGTGTAACTTGGACAGCTGGGTGCTGCTCGGCTACAGCGGTGGGTGCTGAGCAAAAGTTTAAGCAAGCGAAGGCGCGCAGTGGATGTTCCCCGATGCGTGGGTACGGTAATGGCACTAGATCAATTAGGGCAGCGAAATGTACATCATACGAGCCTCCTCCTAATCCAGGAGTTTCTCCACTAACGTATCTCTCTCCTCGTTAACCGCTTCGGTGTCTTCTGCTCTTTCAAAAATAGTACCTACTATAACGGGTCCTGAAGAAGGGGCCAGCTGGCACCCGCCTGGGGGCATCGAAAGAGCGAACAGGGCTTTGGGAGAAGCAGGAGCTGATGGAATGAGGGGCAGGGTGGGCTCTCACCCCCCTCCCCAAATCCTCAGGGGGAGATGCAAAGCAGGGCCAGCTTTCCCCGTCGTCGTCCCCCCAAAGCAGGGTCTCAGCACCCCAGGCCTGGGGTGGGGGGGTCAAGGACCTTGTGGGTGTGAAGAAGCACAACACCCGCCTGGGCTGGCACCCTGCCCTCCTCCTCCTCCAGGCGCTGGGCTCTCCCCAGGATGGGGATCCCCCCCCCTCCAGAAGCAGAGCAGGGATGCCACACT
>VYXH01010326.1:0-37053 GCA_013397275.1 Burhinus bistriatus
GCTAGCAATTGTGAGACTTCTGCAGTCCTCCTTATCTTTTTTTCCTAGCGTTTATCTGCTTCTCAGTATAAAACTGAGAATCAGAACCTCTATATTCCATACTGTTTTAAGCATATATATAAGCATATATAAGCATATATATAGCACTACAAAACAAAGCTGGTGGTTTACCCTTAACCACACAATAGGCAGTGAGAGTCAGAGATGCTAGGAGAAAAGTGAGTAGGAGGAATCAGTGACTTGAAGAAGATCACCTGGCTGGGTCATATCTCATGTGTTAGAACATCATGCAGTGAATCTTGGAGACATACTAATACCAATGTGAGTTCCTCATGTCTTCTTAAGGTTGCTTTTGAAGCACAGTTATTCTGTTCTGTCAGCATATTTGACTGCTCTACATTATTAACTTTTTGTTTTTCAGAAATATTGACACACACTAAGTCATGCCTGGACAAAGACTACCAGTTTCTCATATATCACCAGAGAAAAACAGACCTTTCATTTACTTTCAGATTTCTTCCAACTTATGAAGATTGCCAACAGTGAAATAAGAAACCACAACCACCACCTTGTACCTACAAGACTAACAACACTACCTTCTACGCTATTCCGAGCAAGGAGTATCAGATGTGAATTTGCAGATTTGCTGAGTGATGCTTATAAAACCACTGGAGAAAGGTACCCTATACAGCCCGTAGTCACGCTAGGGAGAGAATGCTAGTCTCCCTCAATGTGACGGCCTCCTGACATTTAAAATTTTTCAAAGGGGACATTATTGATACAGTAAAAGCAGACAATACCCAACTTTATCATGAAGATCATCCCAATTAGCAAGCTGCAAAATCTAAAGGGTTAGAGAAAAGAAAACCATGCATTTGCCTCCTTGCCCCTGAGATGAGAGGACATGACTCATTGCAGAAGTAGAAATGATTCAAACTGTAAATACACTTTTAGTGAACCATTTGTTATTGATTTGACCCTAGAGGTGGAATGACCAGAGGTTCACTCCTGCTGCAGCAGGAGGTCTTGGTAGGAGGCAGGACAAAAAGAAGGAAATGGTGAGACTTAACTACCTCTGTGCTTCTTGCAACATGACACAATACAGTGTAAAAAGCTTTTATTCTTTTCATAAAAGTTTGTGACTGGGAAACATACGAGGCAGATTGAGTGAAAGAAGATTTCAAACAAGAAAGCTAGGAATAAAAAGCACTAAATCCCTTGGGAGGAAATTAAAGAAAATGAAAACTTTCAAAATAACACATAAAAATCAGTTCAAGAAGCTCTACTATAAAGCTAAAGCAATGACATGGGTGTCGCCTTCCTTTCTCTTTCCACATTCATTCCAGGACTCCTTGGTCCCCTACTGTCCCCATTAAACTTTATGACTACCAGGCATGTCAGACACTTTACCGTATACCCCATTTTCAGAAGCAGGAATAACACACTGCTCAGATATGGCCCTATTAGTTAATTCTCATCACAGCTTCTCTTTCCTAACCTTTTAAGGTGGTGGGGGAGGTGTTAATACCTATGGAGAACAGACATGGTGGTAAACTGCAATGGAGGAAACCAGTGTCTCTGAAGGAAAGCTTCTCACAGATTACTTTCCCCTACACCGTGCAACTACACTGCCTGGTCATTTGAGAGGAAGACAGGGGATGGTGGTATGAAAGCTCCCCTCTGCTTTTACTCTCTCACTTTTCACTTTTGGGTCGGCAAGTAGAGCCCTGCAGAGGTTCCTCCTCATTGCTCTGTGGATGGAAGTAAAGGAATCCCTCCCAGGCAGAGAATATGTCAAGAAATTGTGAACTACATTAATACCAGAAACTATTACTGATCTTTTCCAACACTTGGGTTGCAATAACTGCATTTTTTTCCCATTATCCCTAACTTACATTAACATATCAAAATTTGTCATTTCCAAATAGGAGACACTGAAAATTTCAGTAAGTTTTCCTTACTCTCTAGTGCCCTGTGCACTCTCCTAACTCTGCACTCTTGGCCTTCTTTTTTCACTTAAGGTAACCCTGTATTGCAAAGAAATATTTTGCCAGTCTACTAATAAGATTTGTGAGATACGGAAATGCATTTAATGTTCATGTCAAGATTCTATTAATTAATCACATTTTGTTTACTTGCCCAACCTACTAATTGGCAGAATGGTCAAGTAATAGTTGGTACTGTCTAAACATTTGTTTTAACATTAGTATTTGCAGTCTGTAGCAGCCTAGATACTTTGAAGACAAAACAAACACTAGATTTCTACCCTGGAAAGGTGTATGACCTAACTTTCCCTAGGAATTTTTGCTTCTAGAAAACTTAGGGGAGCCATAATCTTACTTGAAATCGCATTTGCCAAACAATTTTCCAGTGTTCATTTCTGATGAAGTCTTTTTATTTGTCCACAAGCAGAAGGCCCAACCAAAAAACTGCATTGCCTTCTTTTATGTGGTGTAGGCCTAGCAATCTTCAGAGCTTCATTTTCCACGCATCCTCACTGCTGCCTCTCAACAGGAGAGAGGCAACTGTTATTTCTGTCCATCCTTGGGCCAGCAGAGAAATGCCTGCTCTGGTTTACTTACCCAGTCTTTTCAGACAGCTGCCTAATCTTGCATGTCGCTCAGTAGTCTTTCTATCTGCTACTCACTATAGCTGAGAAAGGAAGAGCTCCAAGAAATGCTGATTTTCCTTAGCAAGACTTTTTCTTTCTGAACTAGATCCTCTTAGCCTCTTGAAATTCCTGAAGCCATTTCTCCCCTATTTACTCACAGGTCAGTCATTCTTGGTCACCTCCTCCATGGAAAAAGGTTTCTCCCTGTCTTTCAGGAAATAAAGTTATTCTGGGATTATTGGGGTTAGAAAGCCGCACAGCCTTAAGTTTACAAGGACAACCATTTAACTGCTCCTATAAAGCAGGAGAACATTTCATTAAAGGGATTAATTCAGATCTGACATTACAGAGTTGTACCAATGATAAACAGCGACTGAAATCTTGTCCAAGCTCTGGTGACAGTAAGTCAAAATACCTAAGACTGTACATCAAGGCCAGGCAAGACCTTTAAAAAAGGAGACTGTCATCAAGTAATTTCACAAAATCATTTCTTTAGAAAACACAGGGGGAAGAAATCAGGTGAGAATGGAGATGAAGCTGAGAGTAGAACTGTTAAATGCTGAATGTGCATTCAAATATGATTAAGTGGCAGTATATGCAGAGTCACTGATCAACTGTGTGTTTCAGTTTGCAATTTTACTCTGGATTAATATTTAATAGTAGATTAATATTTAAACAAAAAACCTAGGGCAACAGGTAGTATGACAAACAGAACCAGGTCAATTTAAAAAACCCTATATAATGGCACCAACACCCTTTCTCCGATATTACAGATGAGTTCCTGAGTCCCTCTACCATTTTGCATGTGTTGCTGGTGGAATTCTAAAACAGGGTAAAGTCATAAATAACCAAGTAATGCTTCTGTCCTGCCTGAGCATAGTAAAAAGTCGATTATGGCCTTATGTGCCGGTGACATTTTTGACAAAAGCTTTTTTTTTTTTTTTCTTTCCTTTAGTCTATGACAAACTCATGAACAGGGAACTTGTATGGATAGGATGCAGTAAGCTTTCACTAAATATCTACTGCCTTTTTTTCTTTTATATTCTCTTGGCTTTTTTGCATCTCAGAGCAGAAAAGGTTTCCCATTTTCACAGTATGCATGCAATTTTCAAATCTGACTGCCAAGACTTCAATTTATTTTTAGACACTCAAATCGGAATGATTTTTAAAGATACAAAGCCTCCACAGCTTTATCTGCAAGAAATAATTTTACAATACAGAGCAACAAACCCACTGAAGGTCTCCAAAACTTATACTTTCAAATAAATCCTTTTTAAATATATAAAGACAGATATATTAAATGAATTGAAAGACACATATTTTTCCTGAGCTCAGTGAGCTTTCTTTTTCCCTACCATAGAAGGTGACAAAAAGCTGAAATATCAAAAATGACCATGAACCAAAATTCCAAGTGGGAAATAACTCAGGTAATAAACGTATTTACTAGTGGCCATTCTGAAGTGTTTCGCTTCAATTTGTAATTTTTTTTTTTAACTATCTGTTCCAAAGTGAAAAGAGACTTTAAATGTAATAATGACTTGGAAACATCTCTAAAATTATCAGAATAACCAAGTTTTAAACTGAAAACAACTGTTTAAATCAAATTTACCCAAATAAAGGTTTGGTTTCAATAAACTGGTATTTCATTATGCAAACATGTTTTTCCCCCAAAAGGAAAACAAAGCCCTCCTGAGCATATTTGTTTTTCAGACCTTTGAAAAGTTCTTCATTTATCTATGTCCCAGTGTGTTGCCTCCATTCATTTGTGAAAACGCAGATTTTTCTTTCACTTGCCAAAACAATGCTAGATATTATTCTAGCTATATTACTCGATATAGGAATACTATCATCTTATATCAAAATAAGTCTCAGTGTGCAAAAAATTATTTTCTAGAAAACACCACCTTTTGCAGACTTAAGACCTCTCTGAACTTCATTATGAATGGTATAAGGAGATAATTCCTAGGACTTGACTTCTAAAGAGACACAAACAAAAGACTTACACTGGCTGCTATTCTGTAAGAAAAAGATGAGGCAATCAGAGGTCATGAGTAGCCCAAGTAACAAAACCAAACTTATTCTAAAAGACTTGCTTGGAGAGGTTATTGACTTATTTCTTGGTGTAGTTTTTTCCTTCATCATATCCTCTTTGTCTGTATCTCATAGTCAAACTCTCAAGTGTTGATCCTAACCCTTCCTTGGTTGATACCCTCACTGTGCTGCTCACAACAATTGCACTGGTAGAGCTATCCCATAACCAAAGCCAACATACAAGCAAGCAGCAAGGAATTTTTACTTTGGAAAAGAAGCTTAGCTCCCTGTGGTCATAACAGATTGAACATGCTATCAGATAAAAATGGAAGCATGGGAGCAGTATTTTACCATTGATAGTACTGAATGTAGATGAGTGAGAAAAAGGCATTCCTCGTCTCTTTAGCCAAAATATAACAGGCATAATGGTGAGGCCACACCTTGAATACTGTGTTCAGTTTTGGGCTCCTCACTACAGGAAAGAGATTGAGGTGCTAGACAGCATCCAAAGAAGAGCAACGGAGTTGGTGAGGGGTCTACAGAAAAAGTTCTATAAGGAGCGGTTGTGGAAGCTGGGGCTCTTTAGCCTGGAGAAAAGGAGGCTGAGGGGAGACCTTATCACTCTCAACAACTACCTGAAAGGAGATGGGTGTCGATCTCTTCTTCCAAGTAACAGGTGATAGGATGAGAGGAAACAGCCTCAAGTTGCACCAGGGGAGGTTTAGATTGGCTCTTAGAAAAAATTTCTTCACAGAAAGGTTTGTCAAGCATTGGAACAGGCTGCCCAGGGAAGTGGTTGAATCAACATCCCTGGAGAGATTTGAAAGATGTGTAGGTGTGGCACTTAGGGACATTGTTTAGTGGTGGACTTGGCAGTGTTAGGTTAACAGTTGGACTCGATGATCTTAAAGGCCTTTTCCAACCTAAATGATTCTATGATTCTAAATGATCCTATAATTGCTTTGAACATCATTTCCTTGTGCAGATGTTGCAGCCACCCGTGAAGGGTGATGTCTTGATCAAAATGCAACTATCTCTTGACTTCAGGGGGTCACCATTGCATAAGCCTCTGTCCACCAGGTGTCGGCTAAAGGATCTATGTTTTACGGAACTCCTCAGAAAAGATGATTTTGCATCCTCTAAATAATCCTTTACGTTCCCATTCCTATTTCTATACACAGAAGTCTGCAACTCTGAGAATGAACTACCACTGTGTTTTCTCGTGGATGTGCCTAGAAAGGCCCCACTCCTCCACCTGACTGACTCCTTCAGTCTTCATAAGAAATAATTTGCTCCAGACTGTCACCTCCCTCTCTCACAAGGCTAGGACGGGCCAAGAGTTTCCAAGGTTATATGAGGCTGGGATACTCAAATGACTGTATGCAGTGGGTAAGCAACCAGGTCAACCAATCAAGGGACAAGACTGATGAATTCAAACCTTATATGAATGTTGCTGTCATTCTTTTCCTTTTTAATACTCTGATGCTTTCTCTGAGTAGTGTTTCCCTCCTAATTATTTTTACTTTAGTCAGAAGCTATGTAGTTTACGACACATGAGCTTCACCTATGTACAGAAGACCGGAATACAGATAAGGCTGGTTTGGAAACATTTGCTGATCAAGTAATTTTGAATCTAGTTTTCTGTAAGTAATGTAAAACTGGATAAAATCTATCATTCTTGAGCTCTACCCTAAAAATACGGATATACTGGGGAAAGAAAGATGGTTTAGTGAATAGTAAAATACACCAGAAATCAAGAGATCCGATTTTAGGAGCCTTTCACCTAAAACTGCCTCTCTTCCCCGCAACAGTTACATTTTGTGAGACTGCCACTTGATCTATGCCATGTCTCCATTTTCTGTCAGTGAGTAGGAAATACTTCCTTGCCTCTCGTGCCCTTTTTAGTTAAAATTCATCCACAACTGCAAGACAATCCACTATTACAGCAGTGAGAACAAAACAGGTAGAACTATCCAGTTTTTCACTTCAGCACTGTAAGACATTCAAGGACATCCAGGCAAAAATGATGACACTGTCAAGGATGGGAGAGAGAACAGCATTTCTTTTAACTAGGTGTTAGCATTTCTGTAACTGTTGTACTATTTAGGTATCATTTTTGAAGTTCTTAAGCCCCCTTTTCAGACAAATGTCTATTAAAACAAAGGTCTCCAACTTGCAAGACTCTTGCTAGTGTATCAAAAAGTACTCCAGCTTGATATTTGTCCTTCAAAATGTATTTTTACAGCAAAAATCGTAAGACAGGAAAACTACACAAGAAAATTATTCTTTTGAAAACACATTCTTGTCCTACTAATCAGATGACCGGACCCTACAAACAGCCTAAATCCCTTGGTCTTATTTGTTCCAAGCCCGTAAAACATTCTTATACATTTGCAAGAAAACCAACCAAAAAAATCATATTAAAATAAATATCTTGGTCATATTTGTATTCCCTCACTGTAATCTCACGTCTCCCTCTCAGTGGTCCAGAAAATTAAAACCACCTGTCAAGTCAAGTCTTACATTATCAAATTAATTAGATAGCTGGAAGCTAGGAACAGGGAGCAGTAAAAGAAGCTATAATGTACGTGAACGGATGTTCATGAGCACATTAACTACCATCTATTGGAGGGAATGATGCTGACTCTTTCTATGAAATACATTAATATCATTGGGTATTGTCCTGGATCATAGTTGAATGTTTACTTTTTTTGTCAAGAAGTATAAACTACTTTATGAAACTATTTTTTATCAACATATTTTTAGAAGGAGTGGGAGATGAAAAAAGAGGGCAGGTAAATATTTGATTCTTTTTTAAAATTGGTCTAAGTCCTTAAACCTTCTTATGCCAATAAGATTTATTCTCAGTCAAGCAGATTGGCTTTTTATAAGCTTTGAATTAATTTTTTTTTAAACTACCATCAAGAATGAGAAATACTAGTTATTAGCAAAAAAAGATATTCAGTTATGGTGCTGTAAATTTTAAGCTCAGTGGGTTCATTATGACTAGTTAGTATGAACTTCAGTATAAAAAGGAGAACAAAATGCAATCAAAAGAATATTTTTTTAACATGTGGCCAATCAGATTATATAACAAACAGTACACACAGAGATAAAAACAACAGTGAGGCATAAAAATAGAGGGACATTTATGTGAAACTTTAATTGAGCTCATTTAGTAAAGTAATTCTAAATGGAGCTCATTCTAACATAATTCTAAATGCTTTCCAAACAAGTATGATTTTTATAGCAGAAAGATATTTTGGGGGACTTCCTTCTGGCCATAAACGGTGGGATGGGAATGCTTTGGACCTCCTGAGAAGCCCATTTTCAAAGGGTAGCAATTGCCAGATGTGAACACTGATGTAAAGAATGTTTAGAAAGTGAGAGTGAAATAAAAGAGCAGTCTAGCAAGGGTTCGTTTCCAAAATTGTCAGAAAGTCCCAGAAGCACTAGCCAGTGATGGTGAATTTCCACATTGCCACAAACTTGCATGTAACCAAGAGAAGTTTCTGTAAATTTTAACTGTTAATCAGAAATACTGGTTCCTCCAACTCTGTAAAAATGGGAGGGAAATATCCTAAAACTGCCAGTTCGGTACCATTTCAGCCCTTTTACTGCACTGCAACAGTGAAAAACAAACAAACAAAAAAAGACTATCAATTTTCTTTAAGTATCTTTTTTCAGGGCTGGTTAATATTGAAGGCAAAGATAAAGAATGGTTTACGTTCTATCTCTGCTAATTCACATTTTAAATACCTGCACATTTTTCTTTTAGAATAAGAGATGTTTCTGTTGCTAACTCACATAAACTCCTACAAAATTAGTATCTTCATTATATATTTCCACATTTTATTAAACTATATATTTTAAGGAGTATCAACATGCCTCTCAGGAGAAATTATATTTAAATGTGTAAGAACTGCAAGGAAACCTTGTGGAAATACAATTCTCTTCCAGTTTTAAAATAATGCAGCTCCTTACTTATATCCTCCCAATGTGGTATCAACCAAACCAGTGCCCAGTGGATGTTATCTACTTGATTCAAATCCTTTCTTATTCTTTTGGGGTTTTCTGCTCAATCTTATTTTAAACACAAGTTCCTTCCAGTGCACATTCTCTTTCCCGACCAAACCCAGCACACTCTTCTCTTTCTACACCTTTTCACAACTACTCCATTTAGTGAATCCAAAGAATTTTTATATACCTCATACCTTCTAGCTGATAACACCCGAGATTCAAAGGTAACTTAGAGCAGAGTGGTCAGAGTGGTGGTCAGAACAGCAGAGGGTCCCCCTAGTAAGGACCAAAGAAATGACGCTCTTCTGCTTGACAATGAGGCAAAATCCTTTCTGTAAGATCTGAAAATTTTGTGGCACATATGCCCTCTCCTGAGAGCCATTTTTAAAACTTCCAATTATAATGGCTACACCATACACATGACCACTCAAATAAAAACCCATCACATTATCAATGACTCGTATGGGATTCAATGAAGATCATGGGACAATTCTACGCATTGGTTCTTCAGCAAGTTTTTCACAACATTCAATGACACTCTGCAAATGCAAATGTCCTCCTCTGGTATTCTGAAACAAAAGCAGTTGCATTTATTTTCTTCTCTTTCCAATATCCTTTAATAGAAAAATGGGTAATTCAGTTCAGCTCAAACTCAAAAACAATTGTTTTTTAAGCTAAGATCAACTATATGATAAAGACAAATGTTCCAGATGACCTGCCCAATAAAATCACCAGAAAAAGTGCAAAATAGATTTACAGAGGTTAGGTTGGGTCTATTTGAAGTTTAACACTCAACCAAAACTTATAAAATGACCTGCTATGACGAGAAATTCCCTAGTCTCCAATAAGGATACAATATTTTTTCTAAACATATTTCCATTAGATTTTTCTTAATTACTTGGTATTTACAGACTCCAAAGAAATGTTTGACACCAAAGAGCTGACCTTATACTTTCCTAAAAGAAATTTACCATCCTGATACATTAAAGGCAATAGTAATTACTTTGTATTGCAATCTGAAGAAGTGGTAAAACTCCATCCTAAATGGTAATATCTAATACATGCTTTCCAACCATGATCAGCTCTGCTTGTCACTAGTGGAGAATGAGGGGCCATTAGTTACTGCTATTGATCAGATGCTGGCTTATGAAGCTGCTTAAACCTGGAAATACTACATAACACTGAATTTGTCATAATTCACTTGACAAAAAAATTATAAAATTACTGAAAGTTATTGTATGAAATCACACACTGCACAACTTTTCTTCTGTTGTGTCAGTGTGAAGTGGTATTTCCCAATCCTGGAATTTATCAATAACTGTCATGAATAAGGTGTTACCAAGAAGAAATAACACAGTACAGCTCAGTTTCATTCAGTTCTTGTTAACATTTTCCATTGATGCATTTAGCAAGGAAAGGAGGCAGTCAGACCTGTAAAGCACTTGATCCCTTCTGCTCAGCCTCATAAAAGCCTACGGAACACTGTCAGAAGGAAGCAGAAGGGTTGGAGGAGGTTTAGTGAAGAACAAGGCAAACGACTGGAAGAGCACAAAAGGAGGAGAAAACCAAAGAAATGGGGTTACTTCTCCTACAGGGGGAAAAACTATGGCGAAATGACAATAGCTTTCAAATTCAAAAAAATATGAATGTGTATTGTATTAAGAATGACATGCATGACTAGTTAGAATTCAACATTTGACACAGCTTTATGTAGTTTGTAGTTCTGCAAGAAACTCTGCTTTGCTCTGGGTGTATTTTTCACTGCCTGTGAAAGAGCATATGTGTATGTGTGTGCCAAATTTATTGCTTATAGAAGACTTATTTATACCATAAGACAGACATATTCATTCATGAGCTTAAAAGGTGACAGTTAATTGTCCCCATAAAGGTCATTTAATGAATGAACAATGCTGACCTAGAAAGATCTTTTCTTGAAACAAATGTTGGTTACTTCAACCCTTGGACTTACTCCAACATTATTTTTACCTACTTAATGTACCCCTTTGAATTTGATATCTCAATAAGTTAATGATTTTCTCAAGAGTAATCATCATTATTAAATATCCTTTACCTGTTTCCTTCTGGTTAATAGCATTATGCAACAGCATGTTTAAAAAAAACCCCAACAACCTTATGCAAAGCAAGTTAAGAGAAAACATTCCAGTTCAGCTCAGGATGATCTATGAATGAACCAGCTACAGATCTGGACTTGACTCAACAGCCTTGAGTTGTCTGCAAAGTAGTATCACCCTGCCATTTGTTAAAAAAATCAATGAGTGTTGAAAAAACACGAGTGAATTTCTTCAATAAAAGCACTTCTAGCCAGAATGTTGCATTTCTGAAAATTACAGTAAAAGCAGCAGCTTTTGGAGACAATGATAATATTTGGATATATCTTTATATATGAGTAGTACATATTAGTAAAAGATATATGCAAATACATGGGATGAAAAGTAATTGTTTGCTGGGTAACACACCCTACTCTCTCACATTTGTCATAGTGTGAAATAAAGTACTAGGTAAAGTACCTCACAGAGATTCAAATTCTTATTTGATGAATATCAACAGCTCAATTACAAAAATAGCTGATAGAAATAATGCAAAGAAACCTTTATATGCATCCCAATAGTACTCAGAAGCCTTAACAATTCAGTTATGTCTTTTTCAGTCAAGAAGCGTGAGTTCCCCAAAACCAGGCATGATAAAAATACATAAATAGAAAGGTCTCGTATGTGATGTAGAGTCCACAGTTTAAAATTAAAAACTTGGGTGGATCCTGAAAAAAAATGGAAAGAGCAAATGGTGAGACACTTGTAATGAACAGGCATAGCGTATCAGCTGCCTCTCCTGTGTTTGTAGGCATCCTAGCAAACCTGAACACTGAGGAGTGGTTTCCAGTTGACTGCTCTATAATGCAATCCAGCATCAGGAAACAGCAAAGTGTGATATCTATCTCTGTGAAACACAATGAAGTAGTCACTTGGCTAGCATCACCGTAACACTGGTGGGTACCAAAGCCCACACTGCAGCCATTCTGGGCACAACGAGGCACAGGGACCTTTGGCATTGGCTCACATGACTGTGAGAGCAACCACACCTTGACAAAGGAAGAAACTGATGAGTCATCAATACCCTGGTGTCAGAGGAAAACACTCTGCATGAAGAAGAACATAGAAACTTGTGTCTCAATAACCTCCATTGCTCTGGAGGGTATGTTTTCTGTTGTTTTTTTCTTCTTTATGCAATTAAGTCTTTCCAGACTTCAGCCTGATTGATTAGAGATCCTGATATACAAAGGTCCACTGATTTCTGTCTGTCTCACAGACACTTTTCACACTCTTCAGGTCCCAGGAGGGTCCTCTTTCGAGGGAAGACCAATGAGCAGTAAGCCACAGCTGGAGTGAAATCAAAGGAACTGGAGTTAAATAAAGCCCCGAGGCTAAGCTGCTAGATCATGTATCCTGTATTTACCTCAGACTCAGAAAAGAGGGAACAGAGAAATCATATACCACCTCATCATATAGCAACTCATATAGCACATATCCCTCCTCCTTTTTTCCCACTCCCTTGAAAGAAATTCACAATCCTACATTCAGAGCTGTAGAAGTCTTTTTGCCACTTATTCTGGGTGTGAAGCTGCCTAGTATCCCAACCATCGCTACGAGCTAATCTCTCAGGGAACAAAGCACAGGAGAAATCCTTTAGGCCAACAGTGTAATTTATTTTTTATTCAGTTACCATCAGTATAGAAAATTGCACAGCCATGGTGCTTCCCACTGAAGACCTCAAAGCTCTTTACATATAAAAGGGAATTAAATCCTCATAACTACCTCCCATTTTATCCGCCACTACATAGGAAAGGAGATTGATTATACCTCTCCCTTAATTTGCTGCTCAAGGATAGTGTCTCTTTTGCCAGAGGTAATCTAGCCAGACTGAGAAGTACTGGTCTAAAACTGTGCAGAGCCCAGACAAGAGTATTCAGAGCAGGCATACAGAGAGGAAGAGTAGGTAGACTCTCCTAATGAAGATACCTGGAAAATGCTATACTGAATAAGGAAATGTACTCTGCAATTTTCTTTGGCTTCTGTGAAGAAGCATTGCCGCAGACTCCCAAGTTCTGCAAATATCAAGAGTTGGCAGGTTCTTAGCCATGGATGTTTCACTTCCTTTTTCCACACTGAAATCCTTCTGACTCTCGGGTGCTCAGATATTAAATTCTTCCAACATTTCAAAGCTACAGATGAAAGGGATACTCAATAACTAATTAACTGGTAATGCCAAGAACAGGGTTTTCATGTGAAGAGTCCCGGATCTTTCCACGGTAGATGTATATGTACGAAACATGTGCCTAAGACTTTCTCTAAGGTATATTTAGAGCTTTCATCTTCTTTTTGTCCATCCTCTACTTTCTTTTCCAAACTGGAGGCTTGTCCAGTTCTCTCTTATTTCGTAAGAAAACTATGAAGTGTAACTTCCTAGAGCAAATTATTGACCACTCCATTTGAAAGGGCAAGAGATTGACACATTTGAATGGGTGAGGACCATGTGATTTGACAGAGACTTCAATTTTTTAAGTGTTAAGAACCTGCTTCAGACCTCACTTTGTCTTGCACTTCCATCCCTCTACACAACTTCTGAGAAGTCATTCTGGTTACACAGATACGACAGATTTCTACCCAGCAATCACTGCAAGAAGAATGGGCATTGCTGGACCACATCCCAAAGGCTAAGAATTTCTATTTCAGCAATTATTCTAAAATATCACTGATGCTACTTATAGGGTAGACGATTATAAATGCGTGTTACAAGTCATGATATAAATCTTTAGATCAGAGTGACTTATGGAGGAAGGTGATGCTTATTCTGAGAAATCTTTGATTCTGTCACATCTGTGAAACACAAAGATCTCTCACGCCATAGACACAGGCAAACACAAATGGGGTAAGCCTCAAGAATTTCCATTATTATTCTTCTGTATGGCATTAATATTTCCTACATATAGGCCATATTTAACCAAGGATCTTTAATTCTTCTAAAAAGACTACCATGAAATTAGTGAAAAAATTACTGTCCTTCATGGAGCTGTCTACTTGCTGTTAAAACTCTCCATATTCAGCATTCAACTTCTTAGTGCAAGCAATCTGACAAGCTACAATGACCCTTTAATGACAGCCTCTGTCAAACACTTCCCGGGCAACACTTCCAAACCCTCAGATACAGATGTATGGAAGTAGATGTCAAATGGAGATCAAGTCCCTTAGCCTGATAAAACAGATTAAACTTCAGGATCAGGTCCTTCTCTACACCAGATGCAGTAATGTCCGTTCCACAAGTAGAACTGTGAAACAAAAAAATCATTAGGAAATACTATTTCATTGAGCCCAAGAGCCTTTTAAACATACTAGAGTGAGTGAATTTTCTGAGATCTCACAGAATTTTGGAAAAACTTTTCTTGTATTTCTGGCAGACTGTGCCTGGATTGTAAAAGCACAGAAGTTTAATGTTCAAAGCTTTAAGCCAGGTGAGATGAGAGGCAAAGAGTTCCGTAGAGGTTGTTCAATAAAGAAGTTTCGAATTTATCTGTTTCAAGTCAAGACAACACTGATGTCTGAGGATTATTATTGAATGCCACTGATCAATCCCAGTTTGTTTCTCATAAACATTTATATGAATGCAACTTAAGTATATGGTAAAAAGTGATAAATAAAGTTGATATAAAAATCACCAATAGCCATTCTTAATCAACCTTTATAGCCATCCAACTCTATCCCCCATCGTTTATCTGTGTACTTCTTCACAATGACGTTTTTAGAAAAGGTCCAGCACATAAACTCCCCAGTAATTATAAAGCTTCTTATTATGAAAACAGAGTACTGCTTCTTATAAACCATGACATAGCAAAATAAATCTGAAGATCCCAAACATGTATATGTTCTCAGCAAAGTTTTGCTGGCAATGTGAACAAGCATTTTCTGCTTTAAGCTTTACGTCTCAGAAAGCACAAAAGCTCATGCTTATTTTCATCTATATTCAGGAAAGCATTTATTATGAGTCTTACTTTGAATAATTTAAAGGGTTTGGAGGACATAACTTATTCTAGTGATAGTCTTACATTCTCTTCCTACCAATAATGTTCTTCTTAATCAGAGTATCGCTCTTAAAAGTTAGGTTCCTTGACATAAAAGACCTGACTTTAAGAACTCCTCGGTAGCTTCCCACGAACTGTTTTCAGCCTAGTTTTTAAAACTTCTCTAAATTAACTAGGCTTACTGCAGTTATGTTGTCTACCTGTATACCTACAACAGGTTTTTGGTCCCTCGTATATATACGCACAGAGGACACAGCAGTTCTGTTTAGTGTGAATTACAGTTTGCTCTTCCTTGCTTGTGCAGAAATAATTTATGCTGTGCCCTTTATCTCCTCTCTCCATATACAGAGTAGCATCTACAGAGATACAGGAAAACCCTATTCATAGGATAGTGATGATTGCATTGCTTACAGTAAAGAAATTCAATTGACTTGCCAGTTGTTCCTCTGTGAATGTACTGTGGGAAGAAAACTGAACCATGAGATGTTTTAGCAGAAGTATGTAGTAAGCACAGCACATCTAGCAAGGGAGACAGCGATCTGGCATTGCTGCTTATTCCCAGTGTATCATTGCTGCACATTCATAACCTACGAAACTGATCAAAATCAGGTTGTTAGTCCTGGTGCTCATTGGACTGTTGTTTATTACCAATTCTAATGCTCCTTCCCTCTTACCGTCATCACTGCAATACACGTAGTACCTAGCTTTATTACAATCCATGTGTCAGATCCAACAAAACACTTCAGCACAGCCTTCATTTTAAGTGTACCTTACTTTAAATGTTCAAAGTTAAATTTGTGCATATGCATTTTTCCAGGAGTGGAATAATATTTTTTAACGTGAGTATACTTAGGTGCTTATAGAGGACAGAATCTCAGCTTTACAAAATCTAGCAAGTTTAAAAATTTGGAAAGCCTATGTGGGTTTTAAAAGTATGCACCCAACATAGCTCTGACAGTGATTTAAACTAGCTATAAATAGATTACACTTAAAATAAGAAAGGCTATTTGTAAAAGTTTGCATAAATAAGTGTCTTCCCATTAAACTTACATAGGTAGAAAGTTGAAACATAAATAAATGGGAGAAGACTTCAGGCTGTATCACCTATCATTGACTTCTAGGATGTTTTAGGAGCTCTTTATTGTAGATGTTTAGGAAGAGTATAGATGTTATTCACATAAAATGCTTGCCTTTTTAAGACCTCATTTCATCTATTATCTTCTAATGACACATGCTGAACAAAGTCCCTCTGTACTCTCCCAAGATGATGCACTGCAACAGGAGTTTCTAATTTCTTCATGCATGGCAAGGCCTTACAGATATAGCGTCAGGAAGACCCATCTATTTTCATATAAGGAACAAATACGTTTTTTCCTGTCCTTCTACAAGAGAGTTATGGCTCTCTTATTCACATTTTCTTGGTATGAAAATTGTATTTCTCATTTTATTCACGTTTCTCTTTGAAAACCCCCAATGAAAACAGGCTCTAGGCTTCACAAATGGGTTTTATTTACTGATGTAAACCTCCACAATCAGCTTTAAAACCTCTTTACCTGGCATGCTTATTCTTAAGCACTGTTTTTTGATTAGTGGCAGGCATTTGCTCCTTTGTTTTGTTGCCAACTTGCAGTCAGGACGTAGCTATAATCCTAAAATGGAGTGCTGTAGTAAAAATTAAATCAAATCAAATAAAAAATAAAAATATCGATTAATCACCCCAACCACTAGGGATTTTCTAAAAATCAGTGATAATACAGATGTTTTCTTTTGCTACCAATGGAAGGTTTAATAAGATTTTAATCGGACAGGAGAGCATATGCCTTTTGACATGACACAGCAGGCTAAAGCACAATCTAAAAGATCGTTGACTTCACAGTTAATTAATCTCTTAACTGTTAACAGTGCAAAATATAGTCTTACAAAACATTTAAATTTCCTCACCAAATAGAAGCAGTTCTCCATAAAACAGGTAACTATGTGCAAAGTTACGTCAACAACTAGTTAACTAGCTGTCAACAAATAATACAAGATTAAGCCTCTTCTAATTAGGGGCATTTAGAGACAAACATATAACTAATGTTATAACTAATAAATGACCCCCTGCAATGCACACTAAAAACGGCAACAAGCTCACCAGTTCCAAGAAAACACGTCCCTTGAAAACATCAAGTCCCCATGTGCTCCTGAGAAACCCTGCAAAAAGAGCTTCTACACGTTCTTTCCAACCAGAATGGGCTACATGTGCTTTTTGTAGGAGAAGACAACTGGAAACAAGTTAAGATACAAATTTTTTAAACTGTGGTCCCACAAATTTTCTGAATGCTGCCAGATATCATGAATAGTCCCAGATTTAGTTTTCTAAGGCTAAGACTTTTTCACTTACTATTCACAGCAGGGATGCCTTACTACAAGGACAGGCTGAAAAAAACCCAAAAGAATAGTAAAGGCAGTGGAAAAGGTCTGTGGGTTTAGAAACGGCTGTACTACGACTATACAGAAGCCACACAGTTCTTCTATCTTAAATGCCTTATCAGCTACCACACAAAAACCGCTCCCAATCTCAGAAAGCCTTTTAATAAAGCCCTCAAGCATTAAGGTGCTGACAGTTTTGTAACTTTCTAACTCATAAGATTCCTAAGAACTGAAACTTAGTGTTTTCTAGAAATTAGACCTTCTTCTTGGTTGCTCAAAAAGGAATAGTTTCTGAGTTATGTAAAATAACTCCTTTAAGTGCTTTGGACTGGAATTGTGGTATATATTTACCCAACTGATCTTTTCATTTGTTTTGCTTTAATTTATCTTGCCTAGGAAACATGTTTTACAAGATTTCAAGGCAAACATTTCCCATTCAATGCTGTATTCCAAGGCTGTGGTCCAGATGTTCTGACTGATATTTAAACATAGGGTGTGCCCACTTTTTTGTAATGGTGTTATGGTGCAGTAATATAATTTCCTTGTGACAAATCACAGAAAACCAGTGAAGGAAGATGAAAGCTGCAAATTTTGATGGCCCTTGATATTTTTTAATAAAATAAAGCATTTTTTAAAATCTATGGGATTGTTTGTTCACCCAGTAGTAAGAACTAACAGATGACAGGGTTAAAAAAGTATTAAGAACCAGAATTATTCCAAAATTATTTCCTTCTGTTCAGTTAAGGAATACAAGAGCATGAGTTTACATCATCTGGTACTGAGTTTTGTGCTCAAATTGTGTAAAAGAACACTTACACGTGTGACTTGTTCAAGGGCTTGACTTTCAAATACTACAGCAATGCAATGTTCAGGACAGCATGCACACACTGGTTAGCTTCTACCACTACTGTAGAACTGGGGTTGTTGTACTGCCAATTACATGTTCAATTTCTTGTTAAAATTGTACGAACAACTTAATTCTCAGGCTCCATTTCTTGAGTTTTCTCTTATTTTCATATCCCGCACAAGATTCTTAGAAAGATAAATATTAACAACTAATATTTCACAGTATCTTGACAAAAAACATTATGCAGGTTTAAATCTATGTAACATCAAGAAATAGAACTTTTTTTTAAGATTAAAGAGGAAATAAACAAAACTATTAAAACCACAAATGACCATCTAAACTCCTGTCAATGCTGCACATTCCATAAAGCCATAGGTTTATTCAGTCTTCCAATATGTGTTTTCTGTTATGCTCCCAAAGCTATGCTAGTTAGGCTGTTAGAAAACTTCAGTTTTTGTTACCAAATACAGTTTCTAGAGCTTGCACTGGCTAGAAAAACAAATAAAATTAAAAAACGCCTCTAAGGCAAGGAGTAGGTGTCCTGTAAAAAAACTCAGAAATAAAAAAGCACAGTAACAATTTATCATTCTTGTTACTATAATAATCTCAAAGTGGGGGGGGGCAGTTTAAAGCTAATTCATAGTTTTTGATATCTTGGGTTTGGCAGCTGCAGTATCATATATCTTGTTTTTGAGGAGTAACTTAAACGAAGGTTCCTTACAAATACTTCAACGTATTTCAAAAATGAGTCATATGTGGGAAATAAATCAGTACTCAACCAGTTATAAACCTACATGTGACAGTTTACAAGAAAAATAAAGCATATATCTCCTCCTATAGACAGACTATATATACTGGCTTGCAATCTATCCTTGAAGTCAGCAAGAACTACAATTCAGGGCTTAGGAAATACAGGACTTTTAATTGGCATGCATTTCTGCGGTGCCTGCCACTCCAGAGAAGGCAATACAGCCTGGGCAGGAGGAATCTTCTCCCCCTTAGCAAATACATGCCTGCAGCTAGCAACCCAGTTACGCACCCACAGAAAGGCCCCAAGTCAGCAAAATATAGAAGTACCTTCTCTCTTCTTAAGTTCCTTTGGTTTCAGGAGGACCTGAAGCAAAATATGTCTGTACCGAGCATGAAGCAGTAGTGCACATCTACCTTCCTCCGGGCAAATACTGATGCTTTCCCACTCGCTTGGTCCCGTGCTCTTTTGGAGTTCCCTGCTTCCACCTAAGAGCACTTTGGACCTCTAAGAGTCACAGAAACTAAAAAAGCTTTTCATAAACAAAAGGGCCATGCCCTTTTGCATGGAAGCATAGTTGAATAGAATAAAAATTATTGAACGACAAATAAGAATCATTCATGCTCTTCAAACACATGCTTCTTTCTCCAATACATCAAAATGCAAACCCCACGTGCATTATTACAACTTGCATAGAGATGGATATGCAGGAAGTAGGGTTTTTTCCGGGTTCCCGCGTTTAAACGTGCAGAAATACAACCTAGCAAAGAGCTTTCAGATAGCAAAGCCTGAACAGAATGTATAAATACATGTAAAAAGCCTTTCACTAAGAAACAAAAACAATTTTTGTTTTTGCAGCAGGAAAAAGTGCCTTGTCAGAATGCAGAAGTCCATTGTCTGCCATGGCAGAGGGAAAAGATTTATTTGCTGGACATAAACATGAATTAACACATCCCTCTGCAACACAGGTATTTACCTTCACAGGAAGCTTCCCTGGACCCTAAAACCAGGAGGCTGAGCCCCCACACAGAGGGCTGAAAACCAGCATAAACAATATATTTGACAGTTAAAAGGGGCATACGGTTCGGGACAAATAAATAATAATCTGGTGGGTACTTACACCGGTCAACAACAGAGTTTTATAGAATACTGACTTCCTAGTGAATCTACCAGGGAGATGTGAAGAGCTGGTTACTAGTCTTGAAACATGTATTTTGGTCTCTTTCTTTTGAGGTTGGAGACATTATGTTTGAAGGCTGACTTAGAGGATTTACCACAAACACTGTGAGGTGCCTCGGTGGCACATAAGGTCCTTTGGTAAACAATCAAGATATAATAGAACATTGAAAATAGCAATAGTTATCTCTCTCTAGAAAAAGTACTTTAAATCCATGTTAATCTCTACGAGAACATCTATCTAGGCTCCCTACTGTCAGTGATATTATATTTGCATTAACACGTCACATTAAGAAAACTCAGTTCCCAGCTTTGGAGGATTAGCGTTAGCTACAAAAGACTAAAACACCTAGAGATGAATTAGAATAGCAATAATAATAAAGTTGATCTTTCTAGTTAAAAGAAATCTGAGTTGCAACAAAATTTATACATAAATGGTATAATTTTAAAAAGCCAAGTAGGAATCAACACTGCAGATCGACACAACAGTGCCTCATTTCTTAAGAGATATAGAAGCTTAAAAGAAATGCCCTAAATATTGTATTTACTATTCCACCCTGTCAGGTTAACAGAGGCAGTAACACATACTTAAACGACCTTCGTTACAAACAACTGACAAGAAGCAGAAGACAAGTGTGGTGGCTGACAAGGAAATTAAAGAATGTCATCGTAGTTGAACCTGACATGACTTCTAACTAAGTTCTTGCAATGAATTTCCAGGATATTTTTTCCCATTCAACTGTTCATGAAAAGATTTTAAATTCTATTGAGTGTGTAATAAAATTAAACTCTGTCTTACGAGCTTTATGCATTTGCATTGCTGAAAGAGTTTCAAATCAGCATGTAAGAATACAAATGTGAATATTTTTATGAGGGTTATTTAGTAAAAATGTTAATTATCACATTGCAAAAAGGAGTATCACTGTAATTAACACTTTCCAGTTACGAAGAAATATAGCTGTAATAGCCTTTTCCTCCTTTAATCACTGCAGTTATGCCCTGTATTTCAATTCCCTGTATTGCAACAAATACTTTTTTAAACCCACTGTTACCCTGCAGGTAAAGAAAGTGGCAGTGTGTGATGCATAATGTACACGGCAGATATGGAAGGTCTAATCCTGCCCTTCCTGAATTTCTTGTATAACTAACGCTTGGTGTTGATGCTATAGCCATAATGAGCTGGATGTTGCCCTCTCACGTGGAATCTGACAGCATCAAAAGATGTTTCACTCATTTGGTCATCCATTCAAGAAAATGAGATGGGTACTCATTTAAGCCTATGCGGAAAAGTTTGCTCCTATTATTTTGAATCGCAGTGGTAACCACTGAAATATCTACTTTGTCATTTACATGACTGTCAAATGCCTCTGAGAGTTTCACTTGAGAAGAAAAGTAACGGCACCGGATTTATTTGAGACATTAAGAGGGAGAGAAACAGTTTTTAAACCTGTTCTGAAAATGCCTCAATCAAATGCCCACTGAGGTCAAAGGGCACCAGGGCAACGTGCAGCTTCAAAACATGAATATTGTCTGCATATACATGTTTTGGAACGCAGTACAATTTTCTAGCAAAAGTTATGTGAACAGACGCAACGAAATCTGACCTTAGCATTTGGGCTACCCTGTGTTCACAGAGTCAAATTTGCTGGAGGAAACTTAATTTGGCATTTCAGTTGATTTAGTAGATCTCAAA
This sequence comes from Burhinus bistriatus, assembly GCA_013397275.1. NCBI lineage: Eukaryota > Metazoa > Chordata > Aves > Charadriiformes > Burhinidae > Burhinus > Burhinus bistriatus. The sequence goes on from VYXH01010326.1 coordinate 21,630, forward strand.
ATTAATGTAGTGTGCTTAATTAATGTGTGTAAATAGGCAAAAAACCCAACTTTATAGATGTGAGGCTTGTATCACCTTAATATTGCTTATGTTGTTCTGTACTGGCCAAGCTATTCCATCTCTCAATGATGAGAGAGCTAATGTGTCACTGACCACACAATAAAAATAATCACTTTTTATTCAATCATTGCATTAAAAAGATTCAACACATTTCTTCCTGAAATTAATCAATATGCCTTGGATATGAAAAAGTGTGTTAACACTAGTATTATGATCTGTTTAGCTAGGGCTGTCCTTGTGTATTGTATTCTTTTCTTTAGAGAGGTTATAAAAATACGGTTTTAGCCAGCAAGTGGTACAGAGCATGGTGATGCAGTTCACTTTATGATGACATAATCTGTTGGGAAATCTCACGCCATGCTGAAATATACTATCTTGTGTGATGTTTATTTGTTATGAAGGTATCCAGAAAAAGGTATCCAGAAAACGCTGAAAAGGCAATTTTCTAATATTAAGATATGGAGAAAATCCTCTAATGGCAAGCAAATTATTTGCATGCAGCCATTTGCTTTATAATTTAGAGAGTACAGTAAAAGAGAGAAAGTAATTTGCCTGAAAATTCATGCCAGTTCCAAAATCTTTCTTCATTGAGAAAGCAAAGGGGGAGTGTGATACTTCCACATTTCTTTAAAATACCAAACCAGTACCACACCCCTTTTCTGTTTTTCTTCTTTTTTCCTTTTGTCTCCCTGCTTTGCAGTTCATTTTACAACTGAAATAGCATTGGCTACAGTGAGCAACAAAAATACGTCTCTTTAGAACAAAATGTAAGGACTTCTGGATAAGGGAGACATGTAGTTGTTCACCTAGTAAAGGGTTTTTTATTGCTGCTCTTGATTGACATTCTCATAAGCTAAGTAGGGAAATATAATTCTGATGAAACTACTACAGGGTAGGCGCAAAGGTCAGTGGTAACCACACCTAGGTGGCTGCTTGCCTGTGAAAATGAAAAGATGCAGTGAGCAGATTTTCTAAGAGATCAGGTTCAGGATGAGGGAGGATGAGTACTTAACTGTGAGAGGTATAATCAACCGCACAACTACAGAGCTAGGATCAGCTACTTGCCTGACAACCCTTCAGAAAAGAGTCAACAATAGCCTTAAGAAAAGATAAACATCCTACTCAGATGCATAAACCCGCGGTTAGGAAGGAAAATCTGAAAGAATGGGGTTAGCCTAAAGAAAAGAAGAGGGGGGGACAATTATAACAGCTTCAAATACAAAAGGTTGCTGCAAAGAACAGAACAATCTTTTCTCCATGCCCATGAACAATGAATTATGGATGTAAAGTGCAGCAAGACTGATCCATGTTAAACACGGGAAAAAGGTCCTGGGGCAAAGACATGCACAGGAACAGTGTGTCTGAGGGCTGTTCTTCATGAGCAGGACAAAGTTTTCCTAGAAATCATTTGCCTTCAATAGGGTCTGGACATACCCATTGTGGCAGATCTGAATTTGAGCTTCAGCCAAGCGACTAGAAAGGACTCTAAAAGCCCTCTGAAAGCCAAGTAGAGAATGAGCAAATCTTACAGAACTTTTCCTAACACCAGAAGTGCCTGACAACATATCTCCAGAATTCATGGCCACCAGTGGGCTGCCAGATACTGCACTGCCTCCAGAAAGAAGATTATATTTCAGAGACACTAGGTCTAAATAGAAACCAAACGCTGAGCATTTTTCTGAAGAATTAAATGATTTTGAGCCCACCCATAAGAAGCAAGGAAGTTCCCTCAATTCAAGCCTGTGGCAGCAAAGCCATAAAGGTCCCTTGACAGCTTCTGATGAGATTCCTCATTTTCCTTTAAATCTTCCGTAACACATCTGGCTGTGCTCAGAGCGTTTCCACTCAGCCAGAAACCCTAGATCATACATGACTACAGCATAAAGGGATTAACAGATTTATATACCTTAAGGAAAGAAAGAGCCATTACTATAATCTAGTCTGATCCTCACTACAGGAAGGAATCACAAACCTAAGCGGAACAAGCACATGTCATTAATGCGACACAAAACTAAAAGGTACCTGCTACCTGACATCATCAAGAGGTGCTTATTTAGAATTATTCTACAACCTTGACAATCACACATTTAATATGACTGTTGTTTAATGTTACGAAATGCAGACTGCTGTGCCTTCCTGCAAGAAGAAAAAAGGCATCCTGTTCTTTGTTGGCTTTCATTGTGGGACCCCCAACTCCAAGCTGTATACAGATTTTCTGAGATACATGGGAAATGATCTGCCAACCAACAGTCTTCAGAACAAGCCTAAATGTATTCAGCTTGCCTCAGGAAGATCAATACTAACATCAAATGAAATCCAGACTATGCATTCTACATACGCAGTCTATCCTCACAAGTGCTGGAGTTAGGAAGGGAACGAGTTGATGGTATTGCCTAGTCATCCGCTTCCCCCCACCAACCTACAAGCATTCAACACATTCAGCAAACAGCATCAGGTAGTTCAGCAGAAGAAAAAACTTCAAAAACAAATGACAATCACTATATTCCTTTTATTTTTTTAATAACCTTTTAGAGATAAAAGAAAATCATCATCAAATGTTCTGCTTTCTTGTATCACATGCTCATTGGCTCTTCCATAGGGGTGCATTTCTTTCAACAGGCCATCATTCCAAAGTATAATACCAAATAAGAGAGAAGGCAGACAAAAAACCCCAAAAGATTATTCCAGCCAGAGATGCTCTGTGAGTCCCACTTCCTCATGGAAAATTGAAATTATTGTTTTCATCTGGCATCTCTACAAACACACACATTATACAAAATAGGGTTTAGCATCAATAATCTAGAGTCACCAAATTAGCATGAAATTAAGTACACTTGGGAACAAAAAAAATTGCAGTCCACAAAATGAGGGACATGACAGAAACAAGCACTGGGACTTGGCTCCAAGCAAAATGGGATCCCTTCTGACTCCTAAGTTTCACTCTAAGTAAATATTGTCACATGCTTTTATATCCGTTCATGATGGTTTAAGCCTGGATTTTTAAGAAGCTTCCTTTATGATTATAGGTGTGTATTTTTTACAGTCTATCTGCCATTATACTAACCTCTGTTTCTTGCACTAAGATTTTTTCATATATTTTAATTTTTTTGTTTCCCCAGTCCAACAAAGCCAGACAATACCATGTTAGGATTGTCTGGTTATTTCAGAGAAGGTGTGACATTTGTCAGCGTGCCTGCTGCCCAGCTGAAATTGCCTTTTAAACACTATTCAAAACCTTGCTCAGTGTGATGTTTGCATCTTTTTTTCCCCATTTTTGTCCAAGTCCAAGTATAGGCAATAAGTGCAGTTAAAGTATTCTTTGGATTTTTTTCCACAGGTTAAAAAATTAAAATAAAAAATGCAATAAAACTGTAATTTTAGTACAAGCATTAATTTTGAGGATATCTGAATCTGTATTCCTTTTTGTTAATGGACTACCAAAAAAAGTTCCCATTAAAGCAACTGCATTTTTGATAAGACAAATGGAGGTATAGTTTCTTAGAGCAACTTACTGCTTTTGGGGAGAATATTTGCTAAATGACAAAACACTGAAACTCAATGATAATGTAGAAGAAATTTATAACTGAAACACAGGCCTTCAGTAATGAAGCACCAGAATCTTTGACATAACTTTACAAATGAGAAATACAAGAACCTGCATCTTAGCAAGTGAAATAAAAAAACATGTAAAAGACTTCTGACTTGAGTGGTTTTTAGCTTAATCATCATGTATTAAAACTGCAGGTTTCTAAAATCAATACTCCAGCTAAATTTAAGAATATCTACATGACAGGGAGTCACAGCTTAGCAGTTAGAATACCCTGCAAACTCCATTTCATGCTAATTTCAAACAACATTTTGGCTCTACAAAGAAACCCACATCAATATCATTGTATAGTCATTTACATTTGAAACACTGTCAAAGAGTGAGGTGATTCTCCCTCTACTAACTAATTACACAGGGTGCATACGGTAAATAGGTTTCTAACTCGCATGTTTCCATTGTGTCAAAAATAAGATGAGGCAAATCTAGAGGTGGATTGTTGGCTGTGGGTTGGATTTTTTTTGCTTTGCCTCCAATGTCAATTTAATGGATAGATTGTCATTTATACTGAAGGTCTATATATCTCTGTGAATTCCTTACCTGTCCACCAGAAGGCTCTTGAGATTTCAGGCTTTAAATCAAGTTTAAGAAGGACTTACATGGAGGAAAGGTAGCACCTTTCAACCCCAGCTCTCTCTGAGGAATTGCCACCACCAAAGGAAATTGCTAGTGCATGAAACAGGCTGAAAGGTTGCAAAACTGACAGTGAAAATAGCAGATGTCAGAATGAACATTGCTGTTTCAGTCACAGCAGACCAGGTAAGTTGTGCAACATATTGGAAAAGATACATATTAATCAAAGTGCTTTCTTTAATTAGTAGATAACTGCCATATGCTTGGCACCTTAGCACTGCAGGACAGTTGTGAAGCTTGGTTAAGTAAAAACTAGTCCCAGCTGCATGCCATTTGTTCTCATTGCATGTTAATCAGCAACAAAGCATCTGACAGAGCAAAAAAAGGTGGGAGAGTGCCTGAGGACTATCTGATTTATACTATGCTTATGTTAGTATAAGGGTCTTAAATTCATTGACTAAGAATTCAGTTAAAAATATTGACATTATTTGAGTAACCTAATGTCAATGGATTGGAAACCTCTGGCTGCAAAACACGACCATCCTTAGAAGGCATTAAAAAGCTCCAAGAGCTTACTCTCACCAGTGTCTGATCTTGATCTGATCATGCATTAAGCAATACGATCCATCTCTGTCACATACACAAAAACGCAGTCCCCTGTTTTCCCAAGAATATCAAACACACAAGAAGCATCCCATGTATAAAAAATAGCCCTTGGTAACTTTGAACCTGGGACTTTAGGGCACAGCCCTACTCCAAAAACTGCTGTTGTAAAAATGCTGTAACTTTTCTTATCCCCAATGATTATCTTCCACGACAAGTCAAAAGATGGGCTTTGAGCTTGACTCACAGCAGAGCACATTATCAAAAAATGGGAGAGCAAATTACACCTTCTACCACACCTAAATAAGACAGGTGTTCCTCAAACTAAAATCTCAGTTATACCTATAGGTAAACCTATTTAGGTATACACCTAAATTTGTAAGGGGCTGGGTTAGGGACTCATGATTCAGTCCTTAGCAGTATTTTACAATCGAGATTCTTCTACAAAAGCTTTTCTTCCAAATTCCTTAGGATACACATCCAGGTGCCCAGTATCGGTTTCACCAAGCATATTCTAGGTACTCCTTTGAAGTAGGGTGTTGAGAAATATTCAGTAAGCATCTTTTGTAAACAATCAACTAATACAGTGTACTTGAATTTTCAAAAAGCTTTAAAATTCCCATCACTAATGTTTCCTAAAAATGTCAGCTGTCTGGGGATAAAGGAAAGGCCTCTTATAATTTAATTTATTAAAAGAAAGGAATTGTAGGATAGAATTATATGACTACTTCTCTCTGTGGAAGAAGAAGGGCAGTTACCAGGAGGATCACATATGAACCTGCTCACTTCTACATCTTTATAAATGATCTGGGAAAAGGGCTGACTTATAAAGTGAAGATACAAATTATTCGGGATCATCAAAATATAAGCTGAATGCAAACGGCTGCAAAGGCTCTTGCAATACTGACGGTGCTGAAAGATAATACAGTGATAAAAGCAGGAGCAGATGAAATTCAACATAGAAAAGTGCATAGTAACACACATGGAAAAATAACATTAACACTGCATCTACAGTGATGGACTCTACTGATACCAATTCAGAAAGCCATCTTGGCACCCTGAACCCTTGGAAAATTCAAAGCTCCACCAAAAGAAGAGCAAACAAAAATTTGCAATTACTTTAAAAGGAACAGCAATCACCAGTGTCATTTTACTACTGCTTAAGCCATGATATGCCTAATTCTGATCAGTCCATACGAAAAACTATGCAGAAGAACCAGAAGAGGTACGGTAAACAGGAAAAAAAACATGAGTGATCCGATGTGTGCAAAACTACATAGTTTAGTCTTGAAAAAATACAAACAAAGAGGAATATGCTAGAAGTCGATAAAGTGTTGAAAGATGTGGAGAAACTAAGCTGGGAATGATTTTCACTGTTTCATATGAGACAAGCACCTGTGAATGATCAATGAAATCATCATGTAGCAAGTTTAAAACAAATAAACAGAACTTCTTTTCCAAGGAAAGTACTGGTAACTGCAATGCACACTGCTATGGAATGTGGAGGTCAATCACACAAGTGAGTCAAAAAAGGAATTAGGCATATCCTCAGAAAAGAAAGTAATCAGTGTTTTTAAATAAGGTGTTCCAAACACACCTCACAGCTTGAGAGTCCTTGTTTTGTTGATTATGAGAACTGGAGAGGGAATATCCCAAAGAAACATGATTTTTCCTTTTTCCATTACACAGATTTCCTAGTCTGCAACTATACAGGCTATTGAACAAGAGAAAGAAACTCTTCATTGTTCTTCAGGAGCAAAGAATGTGGTCCTATACATTGCAAAGGCATATGTACAACTTCCCCAAAATATTAAAGGATCCTGTCAAGAACAGAAATTGTATCATGCAATCTTTTAAGCAGTTTTTGAGCCCTTCAGTTATGCTCCCTATGTTGGCAGTTAGAAGTTCCCAGAAATCATTCAGAACAGCAGTATTTACTTCGTATCCGTTATTCTGCATTTGCAGCTACAGGTGATTTCTTCTTATTGATTTATTGCATGTACAAAGCAAAGACATAGCACGGCCTTCAAGAATGTTTCCAACATCAGGATCACTGCCCCATACTTTAGGATGACTTAATCCAGTAGGTCCATTCTAGGCAGTTAAGTAGAAGCTCAAATATGCAATGACTAAGATGTTTTATACATACACGCACACACACTCAAATGCACATAATCCTGCAAACACAGGAGAATTCTTGCATACATAAAACTTACAGGGGCATATGAAACTGGGACATAAATGCTACATTCCTCATAAAATATCCAAATGAAACACTGATGGTTAGGACCATCAGCAACACCCACCACCCCCNTTCAGTACATCTACCTCCATTATCTCACAAACTCCCCACAAACGTGAAAAGTAGCAGCATTTGTATCTAGAAGTGAAAAGAACACCAGACTTCATACTGGTATTTTTAAAGGCCATCTTTTGCAGATATGGAGATACTTAGGGAAGAGGCAGGATTTGCATGATGCAGTCCATCAGGAGTAGTCAATAAGCAGCAATGTAACCACTAGTTGACCTACTTATACACCTAAGCTTACATTTTTCATGCAAATATCTACAGCACAAACACAAAACTTGCCTCTGCCAACATTTCTAGTTTCAAGAGAGGCATGTAAAATAGCTTGGGCAAAAAGCATTAAACACTCCTTAAAATTCAGCGTTCACAAGAAAAAAAGCCCCAAACTCAAATGAGGGGGCAAATAGATGAGTGAGAGCAGAAAGAAATATCTGATAGATCTGAAACAGCAAATACATCAGTAGCAATGAAATACATAAGTTGGGCCACATGAATAGGCAGCAATGTATTAACTAAGAATCTAACCCTGGGCTTTCCCCTTTGCCGCTACCCACCTATAGCAAGCAATTGGTTCTACAGCTGGGTCAGCAGTGGTGTGCCTGCAGTTCGTCACTGCATCCACAATTTACAGCTCTTCCACTCACGTACATATGTGTAAAGTCAGCCAGTCTTCAGCTGAACTTTGTGTTCGCACGATAAAGGAGGTTGAAGGGTGGATGTGTGGAGGAGGGAAGAGGAGAGCTCGAAGAAAGTCACAATTATTGATCATAATTGCATATGCTCAAGAAAAAGCCATATAATAGTTTTACAGGCTTTTTTTCAATCTCTATTTTCCTTTTGAGGTGGAAGGCACCCAAACAGATGTATAATCTGGGCAGGTTTCCAGATCTATCTTAAAAACTGATGTGGTGCTCTCTATGTTAAGAATGGTCATTCTGCCCACAACAGTGCAACTATGAGCACTGAGGATGTGCTTTGGGCACCTGCTGGTACTCAATAAGTCATCTGGAGAACACGATGACTTGACAGCTACCACTCTGAATCAAAACAGATGATGTTCACTGCCACCTTGGAAACCCTTAGCCAGCCATTTTATTTATTTAGCTATTTATGCATGGCTGGAGACACAGCTGATGTTTGTTCCCATTCCTCAAGCGGAGAATGAATTTGTCTAGCCTAGACACAGACAGCGATGTTTCCAGATCATGTGTCACTTGAAATATATTTTCATTAGTGCAATTCTCACCCAGGAAACTGTTGATTAGTGTATTCAAGCTGTGTGCACAATATACCATTTTCTCTTTCACTGAGTAATGGATAAGAACATTGGAAAGGTTTAGTTTAATCCCTAAACTTCCCTATTAGCTGACTTTGTTCTTCTTGCTCTCACATCTTCCCCTGCCAGCTACTACTAAATCTAATTTGTCTCTCTCCATATGCATATGCCAGGATTTAAGGTGGCAGGGATATCAAGTTAAGATGACATTCTCACAGTTCTCAAAATCACTGTGCAGCTGGATTAAAATTTCATTGCTCGTGAACTGCACAGTTCATGAAATACACTACTGTAATAATTCTATCTCAATGCAATCAGGTGGTAGAATCGACTGAAAATCTTTTGCTAGGAGTGCCTTATGTTGGAACGCTGACTCTACAGTATCTGAACGCTCTACAGTGCAACGCTGACTCCATAAAAAGCTCTGATATAAATAAGACAAATTATTTCCTGATGCCTTACATTTCCACAGCCCCCTGACTGTAGAGATAAGCATCTTTGGCATTGAGCTGAATGAGCTCTCCAATTACCAAGCTCCCATCTGGGCATATTCTGGAAAAGGACAAAAATTTCCTCCCGGTTTCCTGTCTACAGGCCAGAAATTCCAGTGGCACAACTCTGGGGTGACAGTGACTCAGGAAAAATTAATAAAGACCTGAAAGATTAGCCACAGTACCAGTGAACAGCGATAAAAATTGCCCAGCAGTATCTAAATGGATCTTCAGAGAACTGAAAGGAAGCAACAGTGCTTCTAGCAGATCCTGAAAACAGCTGGTTCCATAAAGGACAGAGAAAATAGAAAAACTTGGCTACACTCAGTCCAGTAAGACTTTTGCGACTGACTATAAGAATGACAAGGTTTAATTTACTTCTTCCGCAGTGAAGACTTACAGGCATAGATCACCACATGCAACACTAGTGCATCTGCTTAGAAAGCAAGTCTCCAGATACACACAGGTCGTAGATCTTTGCAGGATCTAAACCTTGATAAATGACTAGCATAACAGGGACCAGGGTAGGTAGGGGGATTCAACACGGTCCACTTCATACAACACTTTTAACTATGATCAGTGCCTGGTATTTAGCTAAAGTAGCATCAGAGAATCTATTTTGGCAGGTTATCTTTTCCTCTAACAGCACGGTTTTCTTCTGGAGTTATTTCCTTCATGTTTCCTACCTTCAAACGGTAAACAAGACAGGAGAATTATACCACTATAGAAGGACTGTCTAAATGCCATGTCATTCTAGGAAAACAGCTTCATATTAGTGTTCCCGTTCTTGTTTTCCTTGAAGTGTGAATGGAGTTGACTAGGGACAGTGAAGAGCTTTTTTTCTTGCACACTGGACGGGGATGAGATGCAAGCCACACAACTTTGGTTCTACACGTTCTAGCCAACATGGTGTATCGTTCATACATGTACTCCATCCACTGCACTATGGCAGGAAACACAAGGAGGACACAAATGCTCCCTCCATTGCTAAATTAAAGGTTCTTATTCACATTTAGTGAAGGCATCTAGAGCCAAAACAACTTGTATGGCAGATTTCTAACTTGCTAAGTTAAGCAATGCTAAGTCTCACAGACCTGCAACTGTGCTGCTGCCAGCTGGTTCCATAGGCACAGGGTGCTGTCTGGCAGTGAAAACACATGCAGAAGTGCATGAAGAAAAGAGAACTGGAAGAAAGATCATCACTTAAATAAAAGAAATCAAGCTTCCAAGCCTGGAGAAAAGAAGGTTCCAGGGAGACCTTATAGCAGCTTTCCAGTACCTAAAGGGTGCCCACATGAAAGATGGGGAGGGACCCTTTATCAGGGAGTGTAGCGATAGGATGAGGGGTAATGGTTTTAAACTGAAAGGGGGTAGATTTAGATTAGGTATGAGGAAGAAATTCTTTACTGTGAGGGTGGATGGGGCTTTGAGCAACTTGGTTTAGTGGAAGGTGTCCCTGTCCATGGCAGGGGGGTTGGAACTAGATGATCTTTATGGTCCCTTCAAACACAAACCATTCTATGATTCTATAACCAGCAGAGTGCATGCACAAATTTCGGATGCTAATGCTGACATTGCTTGCAGTCTTATTCATTTAAAATTGATTATGGGACAGCAGTAACTCTTTGGTAAACTTTTTTTAACAAAAGATCTCACACTTTAGTTTTTCACAGAAAGTACTGACAAAACTCTTCTCTCTCCAGTAAGATTTGCATAATCTTTCAGACTTACACTTCCAGTTCTGCACTGCTAGAAGGAAGTGGAAGAGTTTACCAAAAGCCTTTAAAAGTTACCAAAATGTCAGGAAAAAACCCTCACTTTGTAACATGCAACATGCTCCCAGCTGAATTAAGCTGCTAGTGTAACACCAGCAGAAACGAACGTGAGATACAACAGAAGCACAAGTAGGGAAACCGACTGGTAAGACCTCCATATCAAATTCAGAAATATTATTTTTAATGCTACAAATATACATCAGCAGCAAAAGGATGACAGAGGAAAACCTGAGGTCAACCTACTCAATGCTTGCTTTGCCTTGGTCTTTACTGATAAGATTTGCCTTTGGGAATCTCATGTCTCTGAGACCAGTGGAAAAGTCTGCAGCAATGAATACTTACCAACTGTGTAGGAGAAGCATGTTAGGGAAAATTGGACATACACAAGTTGACAGGACCTGATGGGCAGCACCTGTGAGTATTAAGGAGCTGGTCAACGTCACTGTGAGGCAACTCTTTATTACCTTTCAAAGCTGGTGGGAACTGGTACAGGTCCCCGAAGACTGGAAGAGAGCAGATACCACATATCTTCAGGAAGTGCACGAAGGAGGATCTGGGGAGCTACAGGCTAGCCAGCTTCATCTTGATCCCTCGGAAGGTGTTGGAGTAAATATTCCTGGAAGCCATTGCCAAACATATGAAGGATAAGAAGGTACTTCAGAGTAGTCAGCAAAGCTTTATGAAGGAGAAATCATCCTCGAGCAACCCAATATCTTTCTGTGATGGGAGGATTGGCTTGGTGGATGAGGGAAGTGCAGGAGATGTTGTTTATCTCAATTTCAGTAAGGCTTTTGCCAATTTCTCCCATAATATCCTCATAGGCAAACTGATGAAGCACAGGCCAGGTAAGTGGTCAGTGAGGTGTGCTGAAAAGTGGTTGAATTGCTGGACTTAGAGGGTTGTAATCAGCATCACAAAGTCCAGCTGGAGTCCAGTCACCCATGGTGTACCCCAGGCATTGATAGTGGGACTAATACTGTTGAATATCTTGTGCAATGACCTAGAAAATGGGACACTGCATCTTCTCTCAGTAGGTTTGCAGATGACTCAAAACTGTGAGGACTGGCTCATACACCAGATTGGTGTTCTGGACATGCTGGAGAAATGAAAAGAGAGAGGAACCTTATTAACGTAAATAAGGGGAAATACAAAGTTATGCACTTGGGGAGGAGCAACCTCAGGCATCAGCACAGGTTGTGGGCCAAGCTTGTGGGCCAAGCAACTGGAATGGAAAACAGCTTTGCAGAAAAGGATCTGGGTGTCCTGGTGGATGGCAACTCAAACAAGAACCAGCAATGTGCCCTGGCAGAAAAGAACACCAACAGCATCCTAGACTGCATTAGAAAGAGCGTCCCCAGTGGGTCAAGGGAGGTGATCCTTCCCCTCTGCTCAGCATTGGTGAGGCTGATCTGTCCAGGTCTGGGCTCCCAAGCACAAGAAAGAGTTGGACATACTGGACTGAATCCAGTGAAGCACCACAAAAATAATAAAGGTATCAGAGCATCTGATACATGGGGAGAGGGTGAGGGAGCTGGGATTGTTTAGCCCGGAGAGGAGAAGGTTCATGGGGCATCTTATCAATGTGTACAAATACTGATGGTAGGCAGTAAAGAAGATGAAGCAAGACTCTTCTTTGTGGTGCCCTTGACAAGACAAGAGCCACCGGGCATAAATCAAAAAACCCAAGAAATTCCATTTAAACATATGAAAAATATTATTCTACTGTAAGCATGATTAACACTGGAACAGGTTGCCCAAAGAGATTGTGAAGTCTCCATCCTCAGAGATATTCAAAACTTGACTGGACACTTGGCTTGGTTGACTCTGCTTTCAGCACATGGGGTGGACTAAACCACCTCTAGGGTCCCTTCCAACCTGTGATTCTGCGGTCACTGAACCTGTGCAATAATGCACATTTTTCTTTGAAGCAACATAGATGAAAAATTCTTAACTAATCTACTCAGAAAGGCCTAAACTCCTTAAAAAAAGAGAAAGTTGTAGGGTAAAAAACAGAGAACACTTCTGATACTCTATTGGTAGCTTTGATCAGACTGAAATTTGAGTACATTAATTCCTTTTAAACACATTTTGAGCATTTAGATACCACAGTAGTGAGAGCTCCAAAAATGAACATGACATTTACCCTTACTTAAACTCTTTGCAGCACAGGATTAAAATAGTCCAAATCCCAGCCCAGGAGGTTGTATAAGAACTAGAACTGTGAAGAGTAACATTTGATTTACAGTTAAATTAATGCAAGAAAGTTTATTCAAATCACATTTTAAAAGCTGTCAGAATAGTGCAAGTGTTCCAATTGTGACTCACATGGGTCTATTAATTGATTCTGCAAGTGTTCATGTAAAGTCTAGTCTGAGACATCTTCACCTAGACGCAGAATAATGAGACAAGCTGCCTTAAAGAAGACAGCTTATTCTGTCCTAAGTTCTTTTTTTAAAAAAGGAAAGTATTTTCTGCCCTTGAGTTTTTGTACTTAATATTCATTTACTTCCTGTTTTCATAAACTTCTTGCAGTTCCATTGCTGTATACAGTGTGAGAATAAAATGCTTCCTAAAGCACAGCACTTGTTTCATACCACATTATCTTATTTTCAGCTTAAATTTTATAAAAAAATAGAAAAAAGAAACCTAACTTTCCCAAGCAACAACTTCTCCACAAAAGAAAAACAACACAGGTTCAGATAATCTTTTCTGATGAACTTACAAGCATGAGAGACTTTTGAAAATCAGCTGTAGAGTTCATTTCTACATTATTTTTCCTTCACTGTATGACTGATAAGTATACCATACATAATTTATTGATAAATCATCACATGACACAGACATTGAAAATATGGACATAAGGATACGTATTGCTGCGTATAAAACACTGACCTGAGTGCACAGACAAGTTTAAACTCATTAGCCATCTACAGTGATTTCACACAAGTCCATGATCATAGATGAATGAGATGGAAGTATCAAGGGCAAGCTGGAAGCCATGGAAGGCAAGCAGAAGTGGGTGCGTATACAGCCTTTCCACAGATCCAGGCATACACCAGCAGCAAAGGAATGGCCCAGCTGCTTTCTCATCTGGTGGCCAGTGCCAGACAACAAAAACCCCACCTGTTTTCTTGCTAGAGGGATCCCAGTGGCACTTGCTGCAAAGGCAGATAGGCATCTGTAGGTAGCCTAAACTTGGGCTGCTACTACAGCTTGTGGTTGTTAAAAGACTGAATCTCACGTGCCCTGAGGCGAATGTGCTGCTCCCTGATGCAGGCACCTCCATACCTGAAAAACATAGCAAGGCAGAAGAGCAGCGTTTAATTATTATTTACTGCATGAGTTATAACAAAATACTCGTTTGTTCAGTATCAGTGAAGATTGTTGAAGTTCAATTTTGAAAATATTGCTCAATAACTTTCTTTTGATGTTTTTCTTTTGGTAAGTCTGCTTAATACCACATAGGTACCTCTTCTAGAAGCAGTACAGATCAGCATTTGAGAAAGATAAAAATTGGGATCCTTAAACCTTCACTTCCTAACAATAAGAGAGCATTAAATCAAATGAGCCTGATTTTGAGATAGTTTTGTGGTCCAGTGACTTCAAGCATGGCTCCTCAGCTTTAAAAATTAGGACATTTTAATAAATATTTAGATATTGATTTAGAGGTTAAATTTTAGTCAGTCAGTTTTCAGTGTTCACTTGTTCTCCATTGCTTGCAATAATCATATTGAGCAAATGCAATGACTTACACAGGAGTGACTGAAAGCAGCAGCAGCACAATTACATTCTTTTTCAGCTAATAGAGTATTTTAATGTTAATAATTTATATACAAGATTATTTTTTTTTCAGTTCTCATAGCATTATGCATAAAAGATGTAAAGATGAGTTTAGATGAGGGTTAGCCCGTAGAAGAGAAAAACATTATGTGAGTAAGGAGCAACATCAAAATAATATAAGCAATTAAGAGAAATACTGCAAAAGAGAAACAATCTTTAGACCTTCATAATTACCAGAATACAAAGAGAAATGAGGTCAGATAAATACATGGAAATGTTATTATATAAAGGGTTTAATGCAAAACTAGGAAGGTCATGTGTGATGTGGTAAAAGATGCCTGACTAATGAAAACAAATCCAAGAAGGCTGGAAAACAGTTCAGAAGAAATGGAGAGTTTTTAGCATGACAAGCAGCACCAAAAGCTACTATATGGAGATTTTCTTTCCTCACATGGGAAGATGATCCATATTGCTAAGAGGTATTTACAGGGTTAAGCTATGTAGCACTTTGTCAGCCTTACAAACAGCATTATGCCAGAAGCAGGAAAATGTGCTCTTTGTCTTGTGTCTAATTTAAATCAGTTCTTATGGCAGAGGCACTTAGAACATGGTCCAATACATAAAACTTGCTAAATTAAAAAAATAACAAATCTCAACATCACTGGTTTCTCCTACTGTGGGAAGCAGCCCACAAGATTGCAGTTACCTGCTACCGCTGGGAAAGGCGAAGAAAGGCAATCTCAGAAGCAGGGCACGGTGGGCACAGGCTAAGTGCCAAAGCATAGGTATCTGGCATTTGAGATACCCTGGGTTATACTAGATACCCACACAGGGCCAACCATTATGACACAAGACCTATGGGAGCTTTCTGAACTCGTGATTGGAGGCCAGTCAAAAAATTTAATTAAAAAAAAAAAAAAAAAAAAAAAAAAAAAGGAAGGAACAAGAACTAAT
>VYXH01010326.1:37062-76260 GCA_013397275.1 Burhinus bistriatus
AAAGAAAAAGAGAAAAGGAAGGCAACAGAACTTATAGAGGCAGAATTGCAAAATTCAGGCACAATCTAAGTATGATGAATGAGACAGAGGCTTCTCAGAAGGGAAGCCTATACAAGTAACAGTACAAAAGGGCTATAGGTGCATGGTTTACTTTAGCAACCTCATCTGTGCTTTTGCAGCAATAGAAACTGGTGAAGCTACAATAGGCACTCTTCCTTCTTCCATATCTTTATTTTTTTCAATAAAAGCATACCTGAAGAAGAACCACATCTGGGTCACATGAAGGATGAATAAATATAAAATAATCAGGAGCCAATTCTCCCAGAGGGAAGAAAAAAAAAAAAAGGAGTGAAAAATGAGAATTATTTGAAATGTGAGTTTTCATAGATATGCAAGTTTATTTTAGAAGTCATTATGGCTGGAAAAGCAACCCAAAGTTTCTACCCTTGAAAGACACATTATTGATTGTATCAGAAAGCTTCACAGCTGGCTAGCACTTGAAACAGCTTCTTAATGCAGCTTTTCAAGTGTGCATTCTAGCGTCATCTCTTCTCTCCAGAACACCAAAGTACTCTAATGACTTATCAATGGAGTTACAGATCTGACCAGACTTTCATACTTAAACTGGTCTTTAGTGTCACTTATGAGCACTCCTCCTCCAAGCATGCTTGAAAGAACCAAACACAGTTACTGGTAAGGGGACATGTCATCTAGGCAAGTGGACTTCAGAGGATGAAGGTTGTTGATTGTGTTGGTTTTGGCTGTGACAGAGTTAATTTTCTTCATAGTAGCTAGTATGGGGCTTTGTTTTGGATTTGGGATGAAAACAGCATTGATAATACAGGGATGTTTTCATTACTGCTGAGCCGTGCTTACACACAGTCAAGGCCTTTTCTGCTCCTCACACCACCCCATCAGTGAGTAGGCTAGGGGTGCACAAGAAGTTGGGAGGAGACACAGCCGGGACAGCTGACCCCAGCTGACCAAAGGGATACTCCATACCATGTGACACCATGCTCAGTATAAAGCTGGGAGAAGAAGGAAGGGGGAGATGTTCAGATTGATGGCGGTTGTCTTCCCAGGTAACTGTCACGCGATGGAGCCCTGCTTTCCTGGAGATGGCTGAACACCTGCCTGCAGATGGGAAGTAGTGAACGAATTCCTTGTTTTTCTTTGCTTACATATGCGGCTTTTGCTTTACTTATTAAACTGCCTTTATCTGAACCCACGAGTTTTCTCACTGTTACTGTTCTGATTCTCTCCCCCATCCCACCAGGGGCGGAAAGAGTGAGCGAACAGCTGCGTGGTGCGTAGTCACTGGCTCGGGTTAAACCACGGTATTGACCAACACTGCAAAGCATACACAGGTGTTTTCTCACCTCTGTCTCTCCATGATAATAACAGACAGCTGAGGACAACATTTTAGGAAAATCCACACAGATTGATATATACTTCTTCCGTTAATACTAATGAGATTTGCATAGCTTGAAACTTCATGCCGCACACTGAAAATGGGCTGCCTACTCTCTCTGGATTGCTGTACTGACCAGGGAGAGTTTTCTATCTTCCAGGGAGGATTGGATCTACAATACAGAGATCTAACCTTTTGTCCAGGCTGCTTGTGCGGATCCCTTGTTGTCTGACCCTAATGTCTTTTGCCAGGTCCTAACAGTTCATCAGCCATACCAGGTCCAAAAGTGAGGCAAGGCTAGGGAATACATATCTGCAAGAAGCCTTGGTTCTGGAGGCAGCAAAAAAACATTTATCACCTGGTTTTGCCAAAGATTCATGTAAGACGTACTCACTGAAGAAACAGAGAAAATATTCGGGTCCGAGAATGGTCCTGTTCAAGTTTGAAAGAATAAAATGAACTTATCTGTAAGGTGAAAACAAATTCTCCATTGTCTCTTCAAGCAGAATATTAATAGGGTAAAGCAAAATAAACCTCTTTTCCTTGTGGTTGTCAAGTAAGTAAAGATGGTTTGGCTAGCATACAATAGTATTCCAGAAATGCACCTACTGTTTTGAAAGTTAAAAATAACTTTTTAATTTGTGTAAATTATTCTGGACTGCAAAAGACAGAAAATCCATCATAAAAGAAAGCAATAAAAAACAAACAAACAAACAAAACAACTTTACCTAGAAGATATTTCAAGAAAACTCTTCACAGGGTGATTACAAAAGACAATCATTAGAAATGTTGGTGCTAAAAATATTAATGCAGAACAAGAAATAATATCCCATCATTATTAAGCTGTCAGGCAGTTGCCTGGAGAGAAGCTTAAAAAAATGTAGAACTAAATCCATTATTTTCAATTAACACATTACCTTCTTTAAAGTAGTCTGGAAAACTTTACTAGAAGCCAACTCTATGCAGTTACAGACAAACTGATTTCTTGTAATAATTGTACTACCATACTTAACCCACGAGGACAGGGAGATCTAATGCAGAGACTTGCATTCATGCACGTATCATTCGTTCCATATTAAATCTGATACTGAACCAACTATCTGCATGTGCTATTCAAATGAATTAACTAAGGAAGTGAGCAGGGGTAGTAAATCTACTGTTGGAAGGTTTGTATCTTAGTACTATAATTGTTGACATTTCATTAATGCATGATACTTCAAAACAATTCAGTGAAAATCAAAATAAGGGCCTTTGTCCAAAATATTTTTTTTTTTTTTTTGGAACATGAGCTGAATAACCTCATTTCTCTCTAAGTATTCTGATTTTGGCCCAGATTTCCCTTTCCTTTCATATGGCATATCTCAGTTACAATAGTTTATTACTTTGCAAGCACAGATGTTAGTCAGTCACTAGTCATGCACAATATGGACCTCAACATCCACTGTACGAGCAAAGATGATAAAAATTGTCCTAAAAGCAACACTGCAATTTAACTGTAAGATCTGTTGGTCAAGCCACAATGATTTAAGCATAGTTGTAGAAATTTGTTTGCCTAAGTTTACCAGACATTCAGACCCACTGTCATCATGCCTGTAATGTCATCATATAGAAATGTTGACCAAAATGTAGAACCAACACGATTTTTAAAATAGACATGAGTGCAGTGTAAATGTTTGCCAGCTCAGAAAGAAAAGCTTTTGCAGTCTTCATACATACTTTATTTTAGTGTCAGTTGTTCCTTCTGTAAGAGGTGTTATCTCATACAAGAGCTTTGAAGCTGATACTTCTAGAAATACCTTGTCCACTGACAGGCAGAACTGGCTGTACTCCAAACAGCTACATGATGGGGCTAAGATAGAAATCCATAGCGAGCAACAGATTGCATGAACAGAAAATACTTGGACAGGCACCCAAAAAGTTATCACATAAATAGGCACCTGTGAAGAAGCAGATAAACTTGAAGAAGAAAAAAGTGACTTTTGGTCTAGTCTGAAAACAGCTTTAATACTGGCAAAAAAGGACAGAGAAGAACTCCTAAAGACAAATGTCATCTTCACTGTGAAACCAAGAAAAGAGGGGATTCTTCAGTCAAAAGAATATCACAGAAATGTCCCAATTTATATTTTGTCTACTTATTCACTTATTAGTGACGCAATAAGCCATGGTAAGTGTAAAACAGGATTTTATGCTGAAGATAGTTTGAAGGCAGGAAAGGATTTCAAGACTAAGCAGACCCTGGTTCCAGCTAGGTCATCTCTATAATACTATTTCGAAATATACCAAAGTCAGTTTCCATCAGACCATTAAGTGGTATGGCCAGACTCAGCATTAACATTTTGCACAGTTGTTCACTTTTCATGACACATTTCCCCAGAAGCACGGAAGCTTCTATTGCAATGTAGAATGTTTCCCATTCACATCAGTGACAGTATCCTATTGGAGCTTACTTTTCCCAAATTACATGTTTCGAAGAGGACAACTAAGACACTTATCAGGTGGAAGATAATGTGCTCAAAGGCAAAAATTGATTGTTGTTATTTACATTTTACAGTTACCAAAAGTCAGGATACCTACACAAAAACATAAGTATGTTAGAAAAATAGGAAAGTTATTTCTACTTCCCATATTTCTATAATGACAGATGGATTATGAATTCTTCCCATCCTGGCCATCTCATCTTCTTTTAATCCCTCAGTATAATGACCTTGAAGGGCTTCACACATCAAATCAAGGACACCACATGTTGCTATTGTTACTGTTCAAAAGGCAGTTTTAAATAAAAGTATTTAACAAAATTTGGGATTTGTGTGATTTTTTTCTAACTTTCATTACTTTCACTTAATTTTCTTTGCTGATTTTCCCCTTTTTCCTATTTCTTTTTCTGTTCATTACCCTTGGTTTTAAAAAACTGGTCACATTCCTTCTCATCAGTCTCTCCTTCCCCCACTTTTCCCTCACTTTTTCTCAGTTCTTGTGCTAATTGCTTAGGTTTTCACCTTCACCCTCTGTCAACACGCACTCCTTTCCAAAATTTTCTCACAGCCACTCAACTTCCCAGTTTGTATTAGCACTTTCACAACTGAGTCTTATTTTTCTCTGCTCACTCATCTCACCCTTCTTAACCTGTCCCATCCCTGTCGCTAGTCCTGCCTCCTTCCTATCTATTCAGCAATTGATCTCAAAAGAGCTGAGTCTCAGGGGAGTTCTCTCCTTACAGAGCAGACAGCACCAAGGAAGCAGAGAAAGGGAAGGAAAACGGTGACTGCTGAAAGCCGCTGTCAGAGCCTGGCATTAAAAATCACCTCTTTTGAGTCCCAGTTACCTTGAAAACTAAAACCACATTTTTCCTGCCTTTCCCCTTCATTTCTCTCCCATTTTCATGTCTCTCCACATCTTCAAAGAACAATAATCCAGCCTCTCTTACCTGGAAACTGAGAGGTGAATACATAAAGATACTTGTGTTATTTCTTCTTTCCTGAAGGCAGGAAGGACTGGAAGGTCCTAAACTACATCCTGGGACCGAGAATTTTATTTCCCTCATTGCCAACATTCTGGAAACAATTTCTTCAAAGCCAGGTCACTGCTCATCCCAGCCCTTACTTTGAGATTATGGAGTTCCAGTTTTGCAATTGCATTGCTTAAAGTTCATAGAAACTTAGCAACATGTAAAGGCTAATGTTTAGTTTTAAAATAACCACTTAATAAATGTCAGCCTTCAGTTCTTAAGGGATATTCTTCCATTTCAGTCTTAATAAACCTATCGTCATTTACCTCAGTTAAAGAAATCGCCAAAGGACAGTATCATCAAGGCCATACACTTCTCTCAGACCTTGTGGTGAAATACAATGACCAACATGGAAGGGTGACACATTGTACTAATAGCAAAGTTTAACTACTTCATTTTCCTTTATTTTACATACCACTGTAAATCTGGAATAAGTAATTCAGAATTTGCAGTAATTTGAGTAAAACTGACATGAAAACCAAGCTAGGGATAATCCACCGATTGTTGTATTTTGCCCATGGACATTTTGTGACTATTCCAGGAATATATCTCTAAGCACAACTTCAGACGAAATATGAGCATTTCTTCCTTTGTATAGTGTTTATAATATTACGCTAGGCCCTGTCATTAGGAGTTAGAAATGAAGGTCAACAAAGCATACGCACATGTATTTTTTTCTTTTTTTTTTTTTCTTTTTAAGAACAAGCATGCCTATTTCTGCTAGCCATAGACAATTCTGAAATGTAGGAACTTTGGGTTATAGACGAGTCTGAAACGTAGGAACTTTGGGTTTCAATTTTGTCCCTTTTCACTCTATTTTGCCTTTCCAGGTGGTAGCCAGAAATTAGACAGGGACATAACACTGGGAGACAGAAGGCTTTATTTTTAATACTTTAACCTTAAGCTTATATAGACAATTCAAACAGCAGCAAAACAGCAAAAAAAAAACCCCACAAACTTCTGAAGCCTCAAATATTAATAGACTTCACCTCAGGCTTAAGACCTCATTTTAAACCCACAGTCTCACAGCTTTTAGTGCAGAATCAGCTTGAATGCATCTGGCAACACAGGCAGAGCAAATTTGATTCTGTCCACAAAACCCCACACAGAGATGTCTTTGCACATCCCCATAGGAGTAATCAGGAGCACAGTTTGGCCTCGTGTGTCTTAATTCATCCCTTAATCATCCCCTGACTTGTCACTCAGGACTTTCTGTCAGGTTGTTCCCAAAATCCTCTGTGTATTTGGAAGCCTGGCAGTAAGCGAGATAAATTTTCTAGACAGTGCCTTAATTTCTCAACCGCTGAACACGCATTACTCTTCAGGACCAAACCCATTAGTGCCCAGAGCCCCATTTATTTCTCACAGACAATCAAATAACTTCAGATAGGGCTCTGACTGGAAAAGCTCAAGCTATACTTTTCCAAATCATCTCTTGGTAGCCTCATGCACAGCAGCTTTCATGCTTATGATATATCCATTAAAGCAGACTTTCCCTCTAAAGTCTTTACAAACACTCAGCGCTCAATAAAATAACTGAGTTCATTTCAAGATATTAGCCTTGTCCATAAAAAAAATACAAGCAGCTGCAGTGAAGTGTTTCTTTTTTATTTTATCAGATTATTTTTTCTATTGTTTTTATTTTCTTCTATTTTCATACAATCCACTCATCTCACAAAACTCTACTACTGAAAAAACAGATGTAAACATCCCTTTTAGCTGGATAGAATAATAATATAACACACTTTACTGCTCTGCAATTAAATTATAGGTTTTGTGATTAACATGCAATTATTCTTAACTGAAAATACATCAATAGATGTGAGATACATCTTTTGCTCTAATACAAATTTATTTGCTTATGTTGTGATACTCTTCACAGAATGAGAGGCATGATTCAGTACCTACAGAATTCAGTGGAAAGCCTCTCACTGATTTTGGTGGATTTTGGCTCATGCCCAAACTGAGGTTGGCCAAATAGCCAGTTCTTCACCCTCTTCCAAGAGCCCTGATGGAGTAAAAAGAAGAGGAAAAGAGAGGGGGGGGAAAAAAAAACCACACTAAAATGATAGATTTTAACATTAGCTTACAGATCAGTCTCCTGCAAAAAGAATACAGTCCACGTGTACCAAAATTACTTGGCAAACTCAAAGAATACCTAGGAAATGGGAATAATCATGAGATTCACTGAAAAAAGAGCATATAGCTTCTCTGAAGAAAAAAAAAGTCAGAGTGGATGACACCATTGATAAGCCAATACTTCTTTTACTTCTGGAAATTAATTTCTGAGTTTTCATGCAACATTTACCTCATGTTTATTTGTAAACTCACTGCTTTGCCATTGCTTGGGTGTGTAACTGGCCTGCCCAATGTGTTACTACTCGGTGCATGAGTGACTTTCCTGGCAGGAGAATAGTGACTAACTAATAATAAACATCTACAAATCACCGAAAAGTAAGAATTCATATGGAAAATTCTGGGACAGATTCTTGAAAGTTTTTATGAACATATTTCTTTGGATTATAAATAAGAAGATGCTAAATGTATGGGTTTTTTTCACTGATCATTTCTTTTTTTTTTGGTTACAAAATAACGTATGGTTTCTTTTCTGCTTAGCCAGCTGAAGGCAATACCAAACAAAATATCAGTAGAATATTCTGCGTTTCTGTTATACTTCTCCAAAGTTCCCATTTCCTGATCTTTCCACATTGTCAATCCAAGAAAGCACTAAAATTTGCCTTTAGCTTAAAATCTCTGAGAATAAGCCCTTCCGCCACTGAATTTCTGCTCAAAATGGAGCTGATGCTAAAATACTGCATGACTACTTATGAGAAGCCTCTGTAGCGTTCCTGATGTTAATGTGCACCCTGAAATGTACTTATACTCAGTGGCAAAACTTCTGATTTTCACAAGTATTGCTTGGAAAAAAGAAAAACGTCACTCTTCTGAATGACCACAAATAAAGAGACTGTTAAAACAGAAAAGTTAATTATCTTGGTTTTATTTGAAATATCTATTTTATGTTTGCACAAGTATTTTACTCAGCAATTCCTAGCTCAGATTTCACAATGGACACATAGAATGCATGCAACTCTATGCATAAATGAAATAATAAAAAGCAATCATAAAGACTATTCAGACAATTATAAACACCCAAAAAGAAGTATAGTATGTTATTAAATAATATGAGTCAACAAGATGCAGTGTTCTTGGGATTAAAAACAACAACTAATAACTTCATGCATAATCAACAGAAGGCTGTAGGAATTTCCAGTGTGTTATTTGACTTGCTTTATTTTTTCATAAAGTCTACTTGAATACTATTTTATAGAGGATTTATAGAGATTTCAGTGTAATTAGTAATTAGATGGCAGTACAAGCTGTAGCAGGAGAGGTTTCTGCACACTGCTCTGCTAGCTTGAGGCAACGCTTACCCAGAGAGACCTTCTTCAGGGAATAAAGTGTAAATAAGATCTCGTCTTTTCCCTTAAGACTACCAACCATGCTAGTCACAGGGGAGATGCATTGTCCCTTGGTAACAGACCAAAAGCACACAAACTTTTCATTGGAATTAGATGACCAAACAGCATTTATTTCTTGAAGCACAGAAGCTTCTTCAGTGCAGAAGAAAAGTTGGCCAACCTCAAGCCACCTTCTTCAGCACAGAAATGGACTCATTTTGCTAGATTAGATTGATAACATATATAAAATATCCTTATATTCTATCAAGGCTATGTTAAGAATTATTTTAATAGACTAGTTTACATTACTTATTAAAAAAAACAAACATCTTTCTCAAACTCCAAAGTATTTATAAGACTTTCAAATCTGCTTGTTCCTTTCCTTTGACTTTAATCTAGAAGCAGCTCCCTTCCCTTGAATCAGAAGAGGACAACAACTTTAGCAGCAAGTGAGGGGGAAAAAAAGCTATCCTTGTTTGACCTGTCCAATTGTGTCCTGTCAAGATGAATTCTATCAATCCTATCATGTTGCTGTCATATTACACACTATATGACAGTCTTGAACGTGATTTGAATTAACTTGACATGTTGAGGCATTGCAAGGCTGCAAATAAATATTTTTAAATCCCCACAATCTGCCTTTATATTTCCAATATGCATGTAGACAAACACACCACTGCTCAGCAGAGCGACGCTGCCAGGGAGATCAGGAGTTCTACCTCAGGCTGGAGATCTGCTCCTTAGAACAAAGATGAACTGACCTGCACACTGAACTCATCTATTCTCCCCTCAAAGTAACTACAGTGCAAGTCATGGCAGGAGAGGCTTCCGCATACTGCTCTTCCGGCTTGATGTGACTTTTACCCAGAGAGACCTTCTTTGGGGAAAAAAAGTGTAAATCAGACCCTCCCCTTTCCCCTGAGACTGCCAACAGCAGTGCTAGTCTCAGGGGAGATGCATTTCCTTTGGTAACAGACCAAAAAGCACTCACACTTTTCAAGGAGCCCATTGTGTTTCTGTCAGATGCCTTCTCTCACACGACACCGACCTTCAGAGCCTTTAGACCAAAGACTGAATTGTCAAGCTTTGAATCTGAGTAACAGTAAAGCTACTGTGAGGATATGCTGCATAGATCTTCAGCTGATAGAACCCTGCATTGCACATTGAGGTAGCTATGCCTCTTTTACGCCACTTGAATATGAATATATTTGAATGAATGAATATGAATGAATTTGTATGAATATATTTACATTTTTGGTTAAAGAAAAATTAGTTTGTACATACTTCTTGAGCCATACATACATACTCCCTGAGCCTATACTCAACTGCCTTGAGCAGCCTAGACTGCAAGAGTTCACATCATTGTTATAAACATTTTATTTAAAAGGTTATTTCACTCAAATCACAGGAAAATCTAGACAGAGATGTACGTTGGTTTCTGCCTTGGATTTTCATGCAATTCATGGAGAAGTCTGGTGACTTCCCCTTTCCAAAGACACTGCAGAAACGGGTTAGTTCTTCAGTACGCACTTGACTAAGATGCTCCCCTAAGTAAAAATCTACAGACTCTGTCACATAAGAAATTAAGCAGCTCCAACAGTGCCTTTCTGGCATCAAGAAATCTGCAGATGATATATAAAACTGCTTTAAATCAGGATATAAAGACCATACCTCATAGGAAGAAGAAAAGAATGCTCCTGATGTTGGAAAAAGGGTGAGAAATTGCTTTAGTAACCTCACAAAGTTCCCAATAGACTACTTGCATGTTACATGCTTCAGTCCTTTGCTTGACCAGGGTAAGGATAATGTACCAGGTCTCCTGTGAAGGTCAACAGACAACGGCAACCTGGTTAATTTTTCAGAATATCTGTTTACCTTCACACACAGTACCATGCTTTTAAGCCACAAAACTGAGAGTGATAGTTAAGGGTTCAAGGATTTCAGTGGAAATAAGATCTGGAATCCCTTTTAAGTTAAAGCTGAAGAAGTTCTCAAACATGAAATCAAGGAAAAGGAAGAAAACTTTACCTAAAATTTAAACACAGCAGATTAATATCCAGCTTAATACCTCAACATCTAGTATTTGTAATACGCAGAACTCCAAATGTAAAAGAATGGAAATGGAACAGAAAATGAGAAAGATCACCAAGAAAAGCTCTGAATAAGATGTCAGAAAAGGCAAGAATGAAATTAAAACATCCAAAAGTCAAACTAAATTAGACCACATTAAGGAGATTAAAATGAACAAAAAAAAAATCCTAAAAGAATTAATCTTGGGGGAAATTTTGCTCCATACTCTCATTAATGACTTTAGCCCAAAAAGTAGGCATGGGATACACACTGACACAAAGACTTGTGGCATCACCAGTAAGTAAGGAGAGGAACTGGAATATTATACAAGGCTTAGAAGACTGTCTGCTTCAAACTGGTCACTCATGGAAATGGTTGGAAGTAATAAAGAAGTATCAAGACCTAAATTTATCAATCCATCAGCCATTATGACTTTGGCCCACCAGTGTGATGCTACCATAAAACAGGTAAATAAGACAACAGCAGTGCCTCCACAGAGATATTTCCAATAAAAGTGGGAAAGCACTGATGCTATGGGTGAGATCTGAACTGAAGTACACATTCCCAAAGTGATGAATCTAAGCCAGATCTGCCTTTACAAGAGGCATAATTTATTTCTAATTAGGGTGCGGTAATTGAGTGTTAACAGACATACTGCATTACTAAGTAATCGGTAGAGTGTATCATTTCAAAACCACTTTTTGAGAGGCAGAAGAATGAAAATACAGCATTCAAAGCACTTTAAGTCCTCACAAGAACTGAAACAAATGCTCTTCCCAGCCAGCATGCCAAGATGTTTTACTTAATTCACAGTTGGCTCCTTGGCCAAAGATGGCTAACACAAAATAATTAGGGCAAAACCAGCATGACTGCTGTTTAAGGGAGTCATTAAGGACAACCAATTGATAGGTTTTATTATACTCTTGTTTTCTGTTTTCCTGCTTATGACGTTGAACACCAAGAGATACCTTACTGGCACCCCAAGGTGTTCAATATTTTCAACAGAGTGGATATTTCAGAGAAAAAACCAAAATCTTTTCAACCCTTAGCATTAGCAACAAAGTGAGTAGACAATAGATGAAAGAAGGAATGGCCCCTGAAGGAAAACTATGTCAGCTATTAAAACACTATTTATAGACCTAGATGAAGAACAGCAATGCATTTCTCACAAAAAATTTCAAAGTGTAGTTGGCATTCTGATTTAGAAAAAAGACCTATGGATTTGAAAAAAAAAAAATCAGGAAGAAAAGCCAGTATCATTCTCCATAAAGGAAATACAAGGAAGTTTTGGACAGAATCAAAATGAATACTTTTAACCATTTCAGAATGTTTCATTTGGCCTGGACCTCTAGCACACACGAGGAGAGAATCTAAGACTGGCGTTTTTAGGACTCATATATAAAGACACTAAGGAACCAGCTTTGGGTTTTTAGTCTTGTATTCCTTAGCGCTTTGTATTCCAGTGCTACGCTTGCTCCCAAGGCCAACTTTCCCACTTTCCATCCAGATGGATCCTGTGTCCTGGTGCATTGAAAGTTAGTGTGACTAAGTTGTGCCACAACAGAGGAAATGGAGATACGAAGCATTGCTGAGGAGTAAGAAGAGGGAGGGCCCAACCTGGGTTGCTTCATGGACAAGGCATTGCAGAAAAGTAATAATGAGTGCTTTCAGAGTCAGTGAAGGAGCCTGAAGTGATAGGCTCAAACTATCATCCAGTTCCAAAGCTAATTCAGTGTTTGGAGATCAACCTGCTGGCCACACAAGATGATAAATATTATGAATTTTAATGTTTTAATATTAAAATAATTAATATATTTTAATATTTAGTTGCTAATTTTGCACAGACAAAAAAGCACTACACAGAAGTAGTAAGATATTAGGAATCTGGAGTTCTTGCTACATCTTGGATTACTGGCATGTACAAATATAACACTTGTTCACGCTTAGCATTCCCTCTTCCTGTTCCCTCCTGCCCAGGGAAGGATTGTTCCTCTCGTTCCTTCCCTGAGCGGACAAAGTTGACCTAAAGACACTGTGTTCTGAAGTCATTATTTGCCCTAAAGAAAGGTTCTTTGAAATGCTTCTGGCGGCCTATGGCAATCCCCAGGGTGCAATCTGGGGAAGTTAATACTAATCTGTTGCAATTTAATGCTTTTCATACTCCCTGGCAGTAGGCGCTGTTGCAGGCCAGACTGCAGCTGTCCGCAGTGACTTAAGAGGCATTCCAAACATGCACTGGTTGGTGGGCGAAAAACATGTCAAAAACCCTTCTGATGCAATGCTGGGAGAAGAATCCCTTCCAGTGCACATTAACAAACAAGGACTGACCAACCGAACCTCTGCCCCTGCACCCACACCATAGTGTCTTTTATTGTTCCTTCCCTATCTCCCATATCGCAGCAGCAATACAACACCTCCTCTCGAAGGTAGGACAAGTATCCACATTCAGTGCTAAACAGATCTTTTACTCTACTACTGCAGCACCTGCAATAATATCAACACCCGATAACGGTGATGTCTTGACTGCTCACGAGCGAAGACTAACACTGAAGCCTCTTCCTCTGCAGAAGTACTCCTGCCTCCTTGTTCTTTGATGAACAAAGCACAGGTACTTAGAGCTATGGAGTTCACTAACATCAAGTAGCAGTCCTTCCACTGAGGACTCCAATGTGAAACTCTCCAGAACAGCACTCAGTGAGATTTCCACCAGGAATTTCTTTAGTGCTGTTGCTTTCTGAGTACAGTGATGCTGTTGGAAGAGGCTCACTGTGTGTCAGCTTTCTCCCTTAGCAGACCACAAAACAGGGTTACCTAAATGATATCCGTATCAACTTCCCTAACTGCCTTTGAATGCTCAGTGTGTCACAGCATGTCACTTAACCTGTTAAGAGGAAGTGGTGTGAGAGGGCAGCAACTGAAAAGCCACTCCTCTGTAACAGTATATTGATACTCTAATATCCATAGTTCTTTTAAGACATGTGTTGCAAAAATTGCCAGATTTGATCATAGTAGAAATAGAATGTTAGAATGTTGTGGGTTTTGAAACTCGTAACCATAGAAGCCTCACCAGGTAGTTACTGTTTTGTATAAAGAAACTAATAGAAACTGGATGAAACAATGAAGAATTGAATAGAGGAGTTTTGTTTGAGCTCTGTAACTTTAGGAACTGTATATTTTGTTAAGTTCTGTGAAACTAAGGAAACTCGCCATAGAAACATGTTATGCACTAGTGATGCTTGAAAATTCCCTTACCCTACCCAGCTTGATTTGAATATCAAGAATTCCAATCAATAGACATCAGTAGAAGTGACCAATGATTATTTTAGGATATTAATATTGATAAAGTTATATATATATATATAAAAATGAAGAAAGAATTAATATAAAGGTTAAATTTAATAACAAACATAGTATGTATTTTTATGTTAAATAATTTATGTAATAGTAACTAGACATGATTTATTATCTACAATTCAATTATGAACTAACCATTATACAATGTAGCATTGTTGATTCCTGTCAAGAGAGTGATGCCCTGTAGGCCTGGTCAGCAAACCGAGAAAACCTCCTGGAATTGCCAAGATCAGAGGAGAAGTCGGTAAAAGGTAATTTCGGCAGGGGGAGATCGTGACCACCGACTCATTGACCACCTACCCAAAAGACACCACCTACTCAAAAGAGAACAATGGGAGAAGATGACAGAGTCTGTGCACTAATTTACATGGGAAGCGAAGAACTTTTGACCAATCAATAAAGAGGATAATTATTAATATGTATTAATTGTTTGAATATGTAATAATCAATGCATATAAAAACTGGTGAATTTTAATGCAAGGGTGAACACATATTAGGAGGAGCTATCCCCCATGTTCCCAGAGCACTGAAATGAAGAAGTGCCTGCTCACCTACGCTGTGTAGATGAGTTATTTTCTTACAGATTTGTAACACATGTATGCAGAATGTCTTCTCAGCAAAAGATGCAGCATCTTGGTTGTAGTTGTTTTAGATGTAAGCTCAATCTTTCATGTTCCCTGGCCCAGCTTCCAACTACTCCAGCAAGGCCACGCTGCTGTTCTCAAAGCAGCACAGAGATTTGATAGTCTCAAAACAGTAAAGTAAAGCAATAAGCTGACTGATGTCATTATTTTCATTATGGCAGAAAGGAAACTTTTCTCAAGAAAGTGGGAACATATAAAGCCTTCATCCTTGTGTCATTTGCAGACAATGTCACAGCCCTAGGCTACATGTGACTGTTTTTTCCCTTCCAGATACACTCAATAGGAATTGGAAACAAAATCATAGAGCATGTGTGGAATTAATCTCTGCTCTTTAGCAGCCTGTAACAGTTTAGGAGGCTCCCATCTCTCTCCCTGTCCAGGCTTTGTGTCTCACACAGCTCCTGTCACTGTTTCCAGTATGGCCTGGCGTGCTCTCAAGCCCAGCCTCCTCTTCCTTCTTGCAATTACAACCAGCCTCCTGGGCTGCAGCAGAAGCTGTTCATTTACACGTACTGCTGACTCTGGGCCCTGTTCTCATTACCAAATCAGAAATGACTCCATATCCAGGAGGCATTATACTCAGGCCCTTCATAGAAGGAAAATGGGATTGATGACTGCTGTAATAGACATGTCCAGCAGACATGAAAGAAGCAAACTCCATGAGATGCGCAGGTGCAGCCCAAGGGCAGTCACTACCAAATCCTCTCCAGACTGGCAGCAGTAGCAAAACAACACGTTAAGAGAAACTACTCACCAGTACCTGCATTAGCACCGTTCTAACAAGGTACTACAGCAGCCAACACTGGGCTAAGCCGTTCCCCACTTTCCTCCCCATGCCCACTTCCCCTTCCTGCAGCCCTGGCCAGCTGTGCTTCCGGGGCTGCATTTCTCCCAGCAGAACCACCATCATCAAACATCAACTCCGTTCACTCTTCATTAGTCAGATCTCCCCCACTTGACTTCCTGGCCCTCATCCTGCAAAGGCTCCACAGCTACTTCTCTCCTGTGTGAACAAGAACTACCTTTCCTCCCCCCATCGCCAAAGGGGTCCACTGAGGGAACTTGCTTCAGAGTAGCCTGTTGCCTCAGCCTTTGTCCACTGCTAGAAGTAGGGCCCATTTGCTGTGGCTTATCCTAGAGTTATCATTCAGATATTTTCTCTGACATTCTGCTTTAAAGATGCCTTTTTCATCTCACAGAATGAAGGTGGAAGGCTTTCTGCAGTGAAATAAATCAATAAATAATTACCGCTTCATAGAGCAGTGCCTTATGAACCACTAGCACAGCTACTCAGACGAGACAGATAAGTACTGATGACTTTGGAAGAATCCTGCCTTGATAGCCCTCAGCCTGCTAAATATCTGTCATCAAAGAGCAAGAAGCAACTGTCTGCTGCTTCAAGCCAAGCCATACAGAAAAGGGGCACCTTGCAAAGCAATATGTGTTCATCCAAGGAAAGAGATACAGAAAAAAGACAACGAGTTACATTAACATTTAAAAAAGCTATGTGAACACAGAGGACTGGTCAACCTTAAAATTTGTCTTCAGGTCCTGATTGTTAGCTTTCCATAAAAAAACTCTTAGGCCCAAGCCTCGGTCAGAGCCCACTGTGACCCCAAAAACTTCTTCTGAAAGCTTGGGTCTGAGGCTGAGCCTTCCAGCTGCAGAGAACTTGGAATTCACCCACTTGCTGCAAGACATTAGAGGTCCAATGGGACAAATCCCTCAACTTCCTATCAGCAGATAGATATATAGTGTCATAAAACATGAGATTTTCAATCTCAAATCAAAATAAAATTAGAAATTTTTAAGTGAAATAAGATCAGAGCATGCAAGTGCAAAGGAAGCCATAACTATTCCCCGACTAAAAGCGGGATCAACAATAGCGTTCCTCACTCAAGGCTGTTGGACCTACTCTTTAAAAAACTCTACAGATGGGAATTCTACAGCTTAGCCATGCAAACTACAGTAGCATTGACCTTATCTATCAGGTAGTTTGACTTAATATTTAAACTTTAAATCTCCTTTGCTGCAAGTACTTGAATCTGGACAACAGATTATTTCCCTCCCCTATGCATTTTCTCTTACATACTAAAGAGCCCCATCTTCTCCTTTATTTCTCTTTTTACCTAGAAAACTTGCATTTCTTCACAATTCTCATAATTCTTATTGTCTGTCTCTGAGCTGTCTCCAAACATACTGGTCAGGAATTGCCAAATCTGGTAGCTCAATACAGGCAAGGCTGCTGCAGCTCCATATCCACAGACCCAGCCAGCTGCGACGTGGCACACATACTCTGAATAGACGTACACACAATATACCTACACATGTGGCCAGCATCATGTTTTTCTTGCATAGCAATGACTAAAACTGAAAGCAATTCTGCAACCGATGTTTTCTGGACAGCAAAAGCAGTGGGCAGATGAATTCACATATCTGAAAACAGTAGTCTTATTAACGCTTCCCAGTACAGTATTGCTTTTTCATTTCCCTTTCTGCAATACCTTAATCACCGTGCAGCTTGTGATTCACTATTTCCTGCATCTGCTTTGGAAGAGCTGCTGCTTAGCTATTCTACATTTACACAATTGATTAATCCTTCTTTAGCAGGAAACTTTGTGCTGACCTTAAAGAATTTCACCATATTTTTAGGACATTTCCTTAAGTTGTCGATGTCATCTTGAATTCTAATGCTCCCTTCCGGCATACCTCCTTCTAGGAGGCATAGTCTGTGAATTTAATAAACAGACTTTCTGTTCCAATATCCAACTTGTAAATGAAAATATTAAGTAGCACTAGTCCTAGGAAAGGCCTCTGTCAAACTCAACATATCCCTGCAATTTAGCAGTGATCCTCTATAATACTCATTACCCTGACAGTCGGGTTTCCACTTGTGCCTCATTCTTTCAGGGTTTGTTTCTGTGTTCTTACTTCATGCATGTAGCTTGCGATTTGGCCTAGTTTCCTTGCTGTGTACTACCTTTTCTTTCTTCTGGAGTGCAAGAGTTTGAGTTAGCACCCTTAATACACTTTAGGCAAGCGTTAGCTATTCCAGATTCCATTTACCTGTGTGTTTGTTTCTCAGAGGATTAAATTTATCTTTTTTGTTAAAAGTTGTCTTTTTTAAGTCCATTGCATTGGGCTTTTTTTGTGGGCTCTTGGTTTTTTTTATTTTAAGGTTCTTCTACCTGCCTTTTCTAAGAATAGATTTTAATTGCTCACTTGAGAACGTAAGAGTGAGCCTAAAATTAGTATTTAGCCATCACAGAAAGGCCTGGAGACTTTCTTCCAACTTCTGTATACGAAAATTATCACCAGTAACTTGCACAAATTTGCTGCAGGCTGTGTCCTTTCCAAACAGATACCTCTCTAGCTGATGTCCCCCATCGCTACAAAACACTGTCCTTTGGATTTGGTCTGAAGCATCACTCTCTGATCTCCCCTGCCTAATGCTCCAGAAGAAACTATAAATGTGCCTTCTTTTTCCTTTTCCCCATCCCCTTCCCAGAGGAAGGAAACCTTCCCTCTTCCTGCAACTCAGAGCAATCAGCACAGAAGGCAACACCTCTTTTTCCTTTTCCTCTTTCCTAAACAAATGGTAGCCTTTCAAAAGGGCTCTTTTATACCCTACCTAAATTCATATCTTTGTGACAATCCGAATGACTTTGTTAAATATAGAGATTTCAACAAATTGTCAATTCTTACAGTAAAAACTGTGAGCATTAACTTCACAGCAAATTTCAGAGTGCTCCAAGTGCTTTTGCTACATTAAAAATCTACAGATACATGGAATCAAAGCTGCACTCATCATAAGTTCAGGGATTTGACAAAAAGGCCAAAGTCAGCAGAAATCTTTCATTTAAGATCTTTTATCAGTTGGATCTTGCCTACAGATTAGCTTACAAAATATTCTCCAGAATAAGAGCTGAATACATAGATGTGGCACTATCATCTGTACACCTGAAAGTAAAATATTTAGAATACAGAACAGAGAGTGCAGGACAGTAGTCCTTAAATGCATCATTTCAGATGTTGAACTATACTGGCCTGGGATATTTCAAATGGGACACTCAAAGTCAGTGGGTCAATTCAGGTGTCCCTTCTAAGAAATAACAGTCGAGTCTTTTATGGAACCTTGATCCAAAACCCTCTTAAAGCAGGAAGAAGTGAGTGACATTCCAGTTGCTGAAATGGGACCCCCACTGAAGAGAGGAAAAAAGGGAAGGATGGGAATGAGCTGAGGGTGAACATGGAACTTGCAAGAAGAATGAAGAATGAATGTACAGGATAAAAGCATCCATAATGAAATGCAAATATAAAAATGTATTCCTTTGCTAATTATTTAGTATACTACTTCTATGCTTCCATAATTTGACAACCTCTGTCTGTGAACAGAGATTGAACCTAAATAATTAAAAAGAGAAACTTAGCAACATGGCAACAGATGTTTCAGCAGAAACTGTCAGTTATATGATGACAAGGCAGCTGTTTGAGCGATTTTTAAGTTAGCTTAGTTTATGTAGAATCAGATGTTACCAGAGGCATCAATTAGAAGATGATACTGCCATTGAGAACATTTAAAAAAAAAAAAAATCTATAAAATGTTTCAGATCTATTTTATTTAGAGGCTTAACTATTCAGAATTAAAAATAAATATTAAGTTTAAAAATTCTGTATCATTCTATGCATGTATGGATCTAGCTGACAATGACCACAGTCTCTTGTATCAAATAATTGTGCATGCGTATGATGATTAATAATCAGTTTAAGAATATTTACTAATGTATAACTTTCACCAATTAGCTGTACTTTACCAGGAATTCTAAACAGGACCTCCTTTCATGATTCTTCTCGTGTGAAGCAGAGTCAGCCTAACTAAACTAACAATAGCTGAGCAAATACAAAAAATGTAACAGTATTCCAATGTGGAAAATGAGGCTCCCACTGGTTTTAAAATCCACAGTCTATGAATTTTTAGTGGTATTGAAACAGCCACATACAACTGAGTCAATCTGACTCAGACTTAGTGTCACTCACCCGCCACAAAGTCTGTCTTCCCTGTTCTATTTCTTCACTAAAAGGATTGATAAGAACATCAACTTTTTACAATTAACACAGAAAATGGTGTTTCGCACTCTGTTTATCTGAGACTAAGTATTAAAACATAGATCACACATTGCTTTTGTGATTGATGCATGTCTAAATAAAAGTCCATCATTATATTAACAATGCCAACTATTCGGTA
The DNA here is from genome assembly GCA_013397275.1 of Burhinus bistriatus. Taxonomy (NCBI): domain Eukaryota; kingdom Metazoa; phylum Chordata; class Aves; order Charadriiformes; family Burhinidae; genus Burhinus; species Burhinus bistriatus. The sequence goes on from VYXH01010326.1 coordinate 56,753, forward strand.
CTTTACTTTTGAGGACACTGGTAACTATGACTTTTATCGAGATAATTAACATAATCCTGTGTGATTTTGGAATATATTAAAACAGAAAAGGAAAAACCCATTTTCTGTAGCTGTTCAAAACAAAACCAACCTCATTTATTATTGTTTTATGGCCAGAAAAATCAGGTATCTAGAGTGTAAATTAGGAGGATGCCATGAGACATAAATGGATCCAAATATGATCTGACATTCTGGTTACCAAATTAAATATATCAGAATACAGGCAGTTATTTCAATCTACCTGACTGCATAAACAAAGGTCTCCTTGTCACAGTACAGGCAGTGACGAAATTCCCTGAGCTTTGCTGAGGAAGAAGGAGGCTCATACAATCCCATGTCCCAGGTAAAATGGATACAATGCGCAATACACAACTATCAAAGCATACAACAATAAAACAAGGTCTCTACGAATATTTTTAAGGTTTTGGGACAAAGAGGTGGTTTTCAGTACAAAATCTCTGGTTAAACTATAAATATAATTTCTATTAAATTATTCTCTCAGCTTGTGCCCATGCCAATCCTTCCCTTTCTTATTTAAAAATATAAAAGGTATAAAAAATTTAAAATGTTGCTTGAATTTGGAGACAGGAGTAGAGGACAATGAGAGCAGCTCACTATATAAACTATTGTCTGTATCAACATCCTGTCACTATAATATTTTTGGAATTGTTCTTCCACACAGTCACCTATTCTTGCAAATAAAAAAAAAAAATGCAAGGACAAAGGGTGGGGGGAAAAAAGGATGTTCAGAAAGCTGGTGTTAAAAATAATAAAAAGGGATGGTATGGGAAATAGAAATCTCTCACCTCTCAAAAACAACTGAATGATGTTAGAACGAGAGTAGGGCGTGATGTGCTCTCTCAGCAGACTTTCATACATCTCCAGTCATGAAGTGCTCACTGACCCATGAACATAGCTTGATAGTTTATGGCTTATGCCATCAACAACCTAGCTGAAAAATCCAGTTTCCTCCAAGTCTGTGAATAAATCTTTTTTTCCTTTCTTCCTTCTTTATATTCAATAAGGAAAAAAAAGACTTAAAAAGCATTTGTATTTTATAGAAAGTGGTTTTGTATATTCACAATAGGAGACAGGAGAACATTGTAGCATATTTTAATAACTATGTCAAGTTTTCCAAAGTTGCTTTCTTTGAAAAATAAGAAATTAGCCAGTAAACAAATTACCTGGTTAGGTTTACTGAATGCACACTGAGATCTCTCAGCCAAGATATTAGACTCAGGTAGAGATTTAAAAGTCAACTGCTAGCCAGCTGCTGTTGTTAAAGGAGATTAATTTTCTTTCCAGGTGCCCAAGTTTGATATAATACAAGGCTAAAGCTCTAATGAATGCAACAGAGCTGCTCCTGACATGTTGCTTGAAGAATCTGACAAAGATGACTGGTCTGATCTTTTTGGTCTAGATTATGGCTCAATGGATGACTGACTTTTTCAATTCAGTGGCCAGAGTAGTGAAAATGTGTTTCAGGCAAAGCCAAAAGTAAGATTTGACATAATACTTCGCACTTGAAATCATATGTTTTGATAAGCTTAAAGCAAAATTATTTCATTATATTTTCAACCTTTTTGGTTGAAGTGGAGGGCTAGATGAACAAAGAGATACACCTGCACACCTAAGAGCTGTATCTAAAACTTCCAAAGAAGAGAGTTATATTGTTCTTTCTACTTTATGAACACCTGGTTAGATGATTCTTCTGGAATGCGGGCTTCAAATCCCCTCTGTGTACCTTCAGAGCACTTCCCCAGACTTTAAAATGTAAGCTATCCTGGTGCAGACTTGTCGACATTTCCTTTTAAACATTTTCACTTTATGGCATCTACCTAAATAAACATTGGAATAGGGACTGGAACCCAGATCTTCTTGACCACAGACGATCATTCTCATGTTACGTCCTGGAGTGTAAGAATATAATTATTAACACGGAACAGCTTCAGCACAAAAGAACAGGAAAAAAAACATTCAAAAATCTCATTGTTCATTGTTTATCTATCTTCTTAGACATGGAAGACTACTTAGTAAATTTTGTGACTGCAACAAGCTTCTGAAAAGGATTAGATACCTCCTCCAAACTGCTTTTATAAATGCTGCTACATCCCAAATAAATCCAGATTGAGAAATATTTTGGATATATTTCAGGAAATGTTATTGTGGAACCACTTTTTAAATTAAAGGTCCAAAGGTATTCACCCAGTTTTACAAGTCACAAAGACTTCAGGTTGACTAAAACTGCAGTTTTCACTGAATAAAACTATTCACTTGGAAAATAATACTCAATCTTGTTAACATATCATGAATCAGCCAAAAAAGGGAAATCTTGCAAAAGAGATGTTATCAGAAGACATCAGGAGCAGAAGAGAAGCTATCAGGAAGCTTATAAAAGATGAAATAAAGAACACAGTAGATTGACATCAAAAGGAACAGAGATGAAGATTAAAAATGCTAAAGTATATAGCCAGGAGGCCAAGCATAACACCTAAGGAAAAAACCCAAAACCACTGCACCAAAAAACACCAGTCCAGAGTCAGGAGGGAAAAATTAAAAGGAGAAGTTGAAAGCCAAAAGGAAGAAGAGGAGTCTAAGTTAACAGAAGAGAATGAAACACAAGAGAATCAGTAGAATTTGAAATAAAATCACGTTCTCAGCTGATCCAGGGTTTCAAGCCATCTAATCTGCTACCAGTGTAAAGTAAATGGTTGTAACTGGTAGACTGTACCAAACCTAAGTATTTAAAAGGAAAAGCATAAGAAGTGAAGGACGTTGTAGACTTACAGAAAGACTTCTTTTTTACTTTTGGCTTTTTTTATGCTTTTAGGACACGTGACAGAAACTAATTAGGAATACTTAACTATTTAGTAATACATGATGTCAATATCCCTGCTATGTAGCACTATGACTAGAGTTAGCGATAATACATTTTTGAGAAACCTTTGATTTTGCTGATACAGTTGTTTAGGAAGTACTCACTCCTGCAGCAGTCAATGAGCCTCACCACAGTCCATCCTTCTGCCTGTTCTCTCATGACGAAACACACCATCATTTTAAATGACTGGATTACTACAGTTAAGAAGAGCCCATATTTAGTCTGTGCCATTTATCCCACCTAAGACAAACTTCCTTTGCAGGAAGCTACATCAATACTCAGATAAATCCAGGCTGTAATTTTGTTGCGTTAAGAAAGAGCAATTAACCACTGCCTAAGCAATGGAACAGGTCTCCTTGAAAACTTTATTTGTGACTTCATAATCTAAATCTCACACCCATCAGCAAAATTTTTTGCTCATCAGTTCATTCAGCTGAATATTCTTTCCATGGCATTTTGCTCCTTGGTAGTGATTTTTTTTCAGGCTATTTGTTATTTATTGCTAAATTGGTTTCTAGATGTTATACCTAAGTTGCTACAAAACAAGATAAAAGATGTGTTTGATTCACTACTGGAATTGAATATATCACTGGGATTCTGCCCACATTACTATTTGCAGGAACTCTAAGTCTCCAGAGGCACTGGTGTCCTACTGTGCTATGTTCTGTACAAATTCAGGAGAGACACAGAGGAGCTCCTCAGCAAAGCTTATAATCACAGACACTCAAAATAGAAAAGGGATACCAGACCCCACTGTAATGAAATTGTAGAAATCACATCAGATAGTCAAGCTGAATTCACTTTTCTGCAATTATTACTCTTGTTTCACCACCATATTCCTTTCCTCATTAGAAAACTTCTAATTTCCACCTTAAAATCTATTAATGCTCAATTTATGTCCATTTACCTACTAAGTTTGTCATTTTGCTTAAGGAATTTTTCTTCCTCAGTATTTGGTGCACTGACCAATTCAGAGAATTCAACATACAACTTCTACATCTTTGTTCCACTAGATGTAAGCCAGGCTTTTCTCATCTCCAGGAAGATGATCAGAGGGCTGGAGCAACTCTGCTATGAGGACAGGCTGAGAGAGTTGGGGTTGTTCACCCTGGAGAAGAGAAGGCTCCAGGCAGACCTTATAGCAGCCTTCCAGTACCTGAAAGGGACCTACGAGAAAGCTGGAGAGGGACTTTTTACGAGGGCATGTAGCGATAGGACAAGGGGTAATGGCTTCAAATTGGAAGAGGGTAGACTTAGATTAGCTCTCAGGAAGAAATTTTTCACTGTGAGGGTGGTGAGGCACTGGAACAGGTTGCCCGGGGAAGTTGTGGAGGCCCCATCCCTGGAAGTGTTCAAGGCCAGGCTGGATGGGGCTTTGAGCAACCTTGTCTAGTGGAAGGTGTCCTTGCCCATGGCAAGGAGGTTGGAACTAGATGATCTTTAAGGTCCCTTCCAACCTAAACCATTCTATGATTTTACGTTTCTATGATCTCCTTCCATAGCAGCCCTGGCTTGCCCTTCTCCTGCTCAGCTTAGCACCTATGTCAATTTAAACCCAGCATTCTCAAACATGAGTGGTCAGGTTTTTACACAATACTCCTGCTCTCTGCTAGAAATACATGTGTCCTATACTTAGAAACAAAGATGACGTGGTTTTCTTGCAACTTAGTTGTCCAGCTAGGAAAATCATTCAAGCAACCACAGCTATCTGACATCAATAATAAGCCTCCCAACAAGATTTTTGAGTAATGAAATGTGTGATGTGTCAGTGTGCTACAATCTGACCTCTACAGAACCACTGTAGCAAAGACAGTTATGAACCAACTCAACTAAAAACTGCTAATTTTTTTCCTGTGATAAATCTTTATCACATCAATTCAGATATGAAAATAGGCACTAAACTACGGAACATGGGAACAAGTATGTTTAATAACATTTCCAACTACAATATTTACCCATTTTTCAAACATAGAGTATTATATTTAAACATCCCTAATCTACAGCTGAAGAAAAGAGTGATAACAAAGAAGCAGATACAGCTCTTAACACAAAGGATGTATTCACATGCAAACATACCTGATCTGTTAAGAAAGACAGGGATATTTTAGAATCAGTTTTTGAAACAGAAATGCACTTTAAAGTTGGGTTGAAAGTACCAATATTTGATAAAACATCATGAGTGTCTGCCACCGTTACCTTCTATTCCAAACAGCTTAAGTGGGGTACTCTTACCGTGCAATAATAATACTTTAACATTTGAAATAATTCATACTTTTGCTACATAGCAAAGAGAGATCTAGATAAAAACTGTTCCAGCAAAAGTCCTTATTAGCATATAAATGGAAATGTAGCATAAAGAGTATATGAATGGTATGTTAGTTAATTAGTTCACCACAAAGGGTTTGCTTCATTAAAAAAATTAATTAATTTCTAGACTACATCATTCAACCCCTGTAACTAATCCCAGTGACCTAAATGTTTTAACATATTTAACTGTACATGTGTCATATATACTGCAAGTTCTGCTGGATTCTGGAGATATCCAAGACCAATATATTTTGAATATTGATTTGGTAATTCCAGAAAACAGCATTGTATAATCATCACAATCCTTTCTGGGCAGCCAAGAGAAACTGGATTAGATGAGAGGCAAGAAGATCAGCACATAGCTGTAACAACAGATGCTCAAGAAGTAAAGCACACCACCTCTGTCTTCATATATATCTCTCAAGTGATTTTACCTTTCCAAGGGACTCTGACAAACAGCAGTGTGCGGAAGAATCACTGAAAATTTAACACTGGAGTAAGTACAGGCAGAGTTTTTTTGATCTTCTGAGGCTCTTTTGATATACAATCTCTTTAATTTAAAGGCAGAAAAAAGTAGAACAATCTGAAGTCTATAAGCCAGGAAGGAATTTCAGACGTTCTCAGCCTTATTCCCTTAGATGTTAATAGCAATATTCTTACTAATTCTACTGGTAGATGATTTTTGCATGCTTGTCAACTGAACCTTTGATTACCTGCAAGGAACAGAAGCCTTATACTGAGCAATCTGTACTGAAGAAACAGATGAATGCATTCCTCCAATTTGGCTTAGCCCATAGGCAGTAAGTTTTACCAGGAGCTACTTCTGTTAAAAGCTACAAGATTAGATCTGGAGCTGACTGATGCACCAATTTATTACAATTACAATTTTAGTGGGTTTATATAGGTTGTACATCACTCTTGAATTCCACTGCCTTGTTTTATTCTAAACTGCCTCAGCTGGACATTAAGAGCCAAATTGTTCTCGGAACAGTTCAGTAATGTGTGAGAAAGTAGAAAGATAGAGAAAGCAAGGAAAGAATTACCTGCAATTCCTTTGAAAGATTAAAAATACAGTTTAAAGCTTTTGATTGGTTAACTAACGTTTATTCCTATAACTGGCTTCACTAATTTGTATATTCATCCTCATCATAACAGCCATATTTTCATAAAAAATAATAACTTCAGGATAATGATTGTCTGAATCATAAAGAGGCCTATTTTCAATGCCAAAACATCCCTTATTGAGCCCTCTAAGGAGAGAGAGAGAGAGAGGGAGACAAAAGTCCCTAACGAATATCCCCATGGAAGTAAATGGCCTTCTCACATGCATACAACTGAGCTTATAGGACCAGGGCTGCATTCTTTTTCCAACAGGTAGGAATCAACAACTTTGCTGATTTCTCCCTTGACACAGCCAAGCTAATACGCATCCCATGACTCTAATCGGCATGTGCACAGACCAGAGTTGAATGTGTAGTTGTGACCATCAGTACCGTCAGCCAGCTGGTTATTTCTCTAAGGGGTAAGAACAACCATTAGAGAATTGCAAATTCTGATCAGATGTTTGCTCTCTAACCTAGTGTCTGAGGAGCCAAATCTTACACAAACCTACTAGCTCTATGTGCACATATTTATCCTCTTGACTACTGTCGATAATTTTCTAATAAGCAACCAAACAAAACATATATTCTGATGATATTAAGTTCCTACAGGAACTTCAGGATAAGTTCCTGAATCCAGAAAGACTAGCTGGTGAAAAAAAACAAAAAAAAAAGACTATTAGTGCCACAGTAAAAAAAGATCATACTGTGAAGTCTTAAAATAAGACAGCAGAAAACTCACCTGAATAAAATCTTCAAATTGCATGCATAGCATATCAGACATTAGAGAATCTATCCAGTAGATTGAATGCCATAGGAAATTCTATTTCAATTACTCTGCCAGTGGCAAAAATTTGGGATCTGCAGCACTGGGAGGAGGGAAGTATTGTGGTATGGTAGGAGGGAATGTTTAATTAAGCTTAGCACCGCAGAGAAACTGGTTGCATTATTCGTTCATACCTACCAGTAGTTCCAACACACACAAGATAATTTAGCACCTAAATAATACAGAACATGTGTCCACCTACCAAGAGATCTTTTTTGTTATCTGCATGAGAAGGTATGAAGATTAAAGTGGTTTTTTTAATTAGAGTGTGTAGCTTCTCTATTCCTACCTTCATCTGGTACCTACATCTGACTGAAGCAGTTTTCCTATTTATTTTGTACTTAATCTAAATGCTGCAAGTTCCACTGCAGAATTCTGCTTTCATGTCAAAGTTGTATTAAAAAAGAACACCTTTCACTAGCGTTTTCCATCGTGTTGTCCATGCTCTGATAAAGGGAACAATAGTCAGTTACACTCAGTCACACATGGCAAAACGTACTTTGAAGGTGTTATAAATAACTGATCTCCTAACAGACTAGTTGCCTTACTCCCTTTAAACCTCTCAAAACGGAGATATGAACTAATTCAGTCCCTTTTGAAAATCCCATTAAAAACCCACCCCCATCTCTAGGCCTCTGAGTACTTCTGCCAACATCCAGCTTTGCGGTTTTTTCTGAGGCTCGGTTCTGAGCTGGCAATACAATTGCATTTATACACACCTAAGGAATTGTCAGTGAAAATTCATTTGCATGTACCAGTGCAATACCTTTCCAAACTGGAGATGAATGTTCAGAACCCCAGAGAAAAAAAGCAAAGGGAACGAAAAAAAGGAGAAACAGCCCCATGCATGCATTACATCTGCAACACTGAAGGCATAGTTACAGAATAGTTAGTAGCAACAATAGCCATGGAACTGTATAATTTAAAAGCCCACCACAAGAAATTATATCTTCACCACTCAGTAATTAGCTAAAATCTATTGACTAGCAAATACATCCATATGAGAATTATTAGGCAAAACCCTCAGACATGAAAAATATCTGAATGAAGACTTCCAAGGCACGTTAAATTATCTTGGAACACTAAGTGCTTGGCATCTCTCAGAATTTGGCTCCAGCGAGGGGACAATGCAATACCATTGTCTACATTGCCAGAACTGTGAAAAAAGTTCCCTTTCTCCATTTCTTTCAAATTCAGGCACCTGTATTGAGAAATCTATTACATCTCATTTTTTACTGGAACTCATAGTTTTGTGCTGTGCTTTGACCTTGTCACAGGCTGGCAGGCAAAACCGGAAAAATTAGATGTAATGTGACAAGATTCCCTTACTTCTACAGTCTGAGCACTTGACAAGCAGCTGTAGGACAAGCTTCAGAACCATTTTAATCCAAATCCAAATGTCAGAAGGGGAATGATACTACTTTAACGGAATTTACACATTTAAAATTCAGGGAGTACCTTCATGAAAATGAGTCTTAGGTATCACCCTCCCAAAGGGAGTTTAATAAGCTTTGATTACTTTTTTCCTAAGATAAAGAAAAAAAGATGAAAATAAAGATTTTCTTATTTCGAGGCAGAAGCTGTTCTTTGACCCTTAATCATGCTTCCACAGTCTACTGAATGTCAGTAGCTGGAAGACATTCACTGTGAGTCTGAGTGCTCCCATTCTAAGAACAGCATAAGTCAACACCTTTGGGCTTTTTTTTCAAATATTCATAAGGGATCACACATAAAAAGGGCCACACAAAATTGCTGATAAAAAAAATAAACTACTATATTTAGTACTGGTTTTAATTTTACTTTCCCCCATTCCTGTATTTTTCTACCCCTAAGAGTAGAGGGGGCCACGCAGTTGGCCTCCATAGCTCCCTGAAACACTTTAATAGCCACACACATCGCTGTAAAATGAGCTGAAAATCTGCAGTGCGTTAACGACATTGTAGCGCTTGAGATCAGAGATATTAATAAATCATTAGAAAGGAATGAAGACGGTTCCAATGACAAGTTGCCTTGCAGAAGGACCTTTGTTTGGAGGCAGAAGAAGTCACAATTTGTCTGAACTGGGAAGGCTGTCAGTGATGAAGCCCATGATTCATCTTCTGCCTCTCGGGGTATTTACGGACTGTCAAATGCTAAGCAAGACAGGGACTCTGACTCAAGCCGAGATGTACATGAGGCGCTACTGCAGCAGAAAAACCAAGGGGAGTTTGGATGCCCTTGTAGTAAGACGGGTCTGTGAGAGTTACTGCTCCCAAAACTGTTTATTGTGCATTTTCAAACCAGGCACTTCAGATACTACTTTTAAAGCACTTCTAAATACTCTTAAAGGCATGCACTTGCTCCCAAACCTAAGTCACTATTATTGAAGTTTGGTTTCAAGGTCACTTTTAAACACGACTCTTCAGGGCCTTTTTTTCTTCCTTCATTTTTCTATGTTGCAATTTTCATACATGTCAAATGGAGCCAACAATGCTATCCTACCTGTTTAGAACATTTTCCTCATTAAATTAAGGTTGCCTAGAACTGCAAAGTTGGTGACAGATGGTGAAACTGCCACCCATTGAATTTACTTTATTTCAGACTCAGAGTACTCTGAGTTTCATTTTATGTGAGGTAACACACTTTTATTTTTCTGCACAGTATTAAAAAAAGCAGAACTTAAAAGAAGCTTAATTTTTCATACCTTTCTAACTCACCATGCAAAATCAAAAAAGGAGGTCTTGGTAACCATTACCCATTTAAACATTGCTCTCAATTACAGCTGTCAAATATTTTTCTCTGACAGAACCCAGAACTAGCAGAAAATGCAAAAAAAATCAGTTTCATGATAGCATATTACTTAACTCACACTTTTAGGAAGGACTTACACCTTTTCTCCTAAAAGCCATTATTTACACATGCTGAATAGTGTAACATGTCAAAATGAAGAAGGTATTTTCGATTTATCAAAATGGAATTCCAAGATCTCAACTCAATCTCATGTAGCCACAAAACAAGCTTGTGAACTCTTGGAAGTCTGCAGGGAACAGAAACCTCGTTTTTCAATGAGCTCTACCACCATCTTCGCACTTGGAATTTGCAACTGAATGTGAAAAACTGTTCCAATTCAGCTTTCTAAACACAAAGCTTAAACTGACAATAGTCAAGATTCACCTGGGGTGGAAAGGTAAGGGAGACTTACATCATAAGAACTTCATGCTTTGAGAAACATCTAAGAAATTCTATACAAATTCTACAAAAACAGAAAAGCCTTGCTCATCACCTGCAAGGCTGCAAAACAGCTCTGGGCACGCTGGTACGGAGCACCTTCAGCAAGACCTTAGGACGCAAAGGTGGACTGGGAGTTCAGGCAACAAAGAAGTCTGAGTTCTAATATTTAAACTAAGCATAAAGCAGTTGAGGACTGCAAAAAACCCACCTTGTTTTAGATCTTACACAGCTCTGAATACTGGGCATTACAATAATGCTTTTACTAACAGAAAATTACCACATACTACTTTACTGCAAAGTTACTTTGATCAACTTCTAAACAGCCAGTGCAAGAAGAAACCATAACAAAAGACTGCAGGACCTACTCTCTTTACGACTTACATCAGACTGGATGCTCAAAATCCTCAGACACTTTTGGAAGTTCCTGCCTATGAGAAAAAGGTAGTGATTTAGAAAGAATTTAGGCACCCTCATCCTGCAGAATACAGTAAACCTATTAGCTTTGAAAACACACACCTACTCTCTTTTTCATCATCTAAAATGATTTACCATTTAATGCTTTTAGTGTTAACCTAAAATAGAGAACATATATTTCATCATTTTAACCCACTTCATTTGTATTCAATTTAAAACAAGGAATTACTAAGAATTATAAAGTAATTTTAAAACAATTTTAAATAAATTACTCCTGAACTTTCTCTATCATTTTTTAAGTAAAGAATTGCATTAGGTCAACTTACAATCACACGACATTTTAGTATGTGACTTATGGCACAACCGTTCACGCATTTGTGCATTTAATGGTACTTGACTCCTAGCCTTAAGCTTCATAAGAATAAGTGTTCTATTGCATCATAACTCACACCCTGTCACGTCCATGGCAGACTGAGAAAACTTGAATCTAAGGACACTAGAAGACTGGGCAAAGAATGACAGCTGAATTCTAACCTTATGAAATGTGTAACGGGAACTGTAATCTGGTCTTTTTTGAAGATGTTCCTAGGACAGACAACATGGGGTAAATAGAGGAGAAAATACAAGTGACTAGGAGCAGTAGGTAAAGAAAAAGAAGAAAGGTTTATTCACAGTAACTATGATAATGAAGGCACTGAAAAGCAAGCACAATCCTAATCTACAGCTGGGACATTAATACAACCAAGACACAAGAAATACCTTATTTTCAACTTCTGTTCTGCATTACTGCTATATACATGCAATATGTGCCACATGTTCAGACGCTATGGTCTAACTATACTACTGTCCTCATAGAACACTTCCTATTCTTTCACCTTTTGGAGCAAAGAAAGAACATATTTTTCTTTAAACAAAAGGCAGAGGAATAGTCTGGCCAGTTTAACTGACATCTCCATAAATTAAGAAAGCACGAACCATCACAAAGCACAAGAACACAAAAGCATAATACCAAGTGGAAAGGGAAAACTGAGTAGGAATACAATTTAATAGACCAAAGCTGCTCTTTATCCAACTGCTAATAAGGTTTGGAGTTCTTCTCCTGTTAATAATCAGAGATGCTCATACACCTTGTTTACACATACAGTATAATAATCTACATGAATTACATTTGTATATGATGGCTGGTTATTGGCATTTGCAAATTCAGTCGTTTCAACCCATTTGATAATGCACAAAAGTGCATGTGCCCATAACAAAAAACTTTTTTATGGTACTAGCACTAAAAAGCAATCTCATCTGAACTTGAAGCAGAGGGCAAGCACTGAAGATGCTCTATCCACAAGAGAGTTGATAATTCATAAATTCATTACAGATAGATATCTAGTTCTGAAAATCTCCATATTGGGGGGGACAAATGTCAACATTTTCTAGGATCAGTGCTTGCTAAAATTAAATATACCAACATAAGTTTTGAAAAACTTGGTCAAGAACAGAATTGCTCAGAAAGCACTGGGAAAATATTAGAAGGAAAATAGAAATTTTTTTCTGTGATAAATCAAAAAACAAAAGCTTTTCGGTTTGCAGCCAAAAGTTCAATATGCCAATGAAAAAAATGAGCCACACACTCAGCCACCACTCTTGCTTTGAATAAAGACACAGCACACAAATTTAAGATAAAACTCCATAGAAAATGCTTTAGGTATTTTTATAGCCCTGTAATTTTGGAAATATCTAATCAGCGTGAATGGGCTCATACACATACTTACTTTATCATACATTAATTGAATGTCCCAAGTTAAAAAAAAGAGAAAAAAACAAAAAAACCCACCCACCACCACCAACAACAACAAAAAAAAAAACCAACCAAAAAACCCCAGCAAACTCCAGCATCTGAGAAGTTTGAAAAAAAATTCAAGCTATACATATCTTTGCATAGGAGATTTTCACATAGAGCAATTTTTGATGGCACACATACAATTCTTCTCAAATATTATAATAGACTATCTTCCTCACTCTTCTTATACTGTATGGAACCGATGGATCTTTTCGTGCATGTGTAAATTTCTAAAATCATAAAGAGTGTATAGGTTTATTGTAACAACCTGATTTTTTTAAAGCCTTCCTCTTCCTCCCCTGGTGTCCCACAGCCCAAAATGTATGTCATGTTTCCTGCCGCCTCCTCAGAAACTGTGAAGGCATGACAACAAACCATTAAGAGCACCAAGAGGCAGAATAAGCAGCGAGGCAGAGGCAGACAGGAGGTAGCAGGAGACAGGAGGACAGCTGAGGACAGTATCTAGCAACACGTGCTGAGCCCACCTTGACCCACTTGATTGCTCTACTCTATGCACACGATGCGTTTGCAATGCCTGCACTCTGCATTTGTGTCACCAGGAAAAAAAACAGTTGATCTAAAGTATTTCTTTGTTCTCCTTAATACACACTGTAAGAAGTAACACACCCGCATTGCACAGGCAAATGCAGGCAGAATTTGGCCTATTACAAAGACAGAAATACCCCCACACAAGGTGCTGCTTGTCGTGGTTTGGGCCAGATTGGCCCAATCCAGTGGAAAAACAGATGCTCGCTCCCTCTTGTTCTGCTCCCGAAGGGAGGCAAGAGAGAGAGAGAAAGAGACACTTAAGAGTTTAGAAGGAACTAAACTACTTTAATGAAATATTAATAATAAAATAATAAAAAGAAAATAATGAAATAGATACAAAACCGTATCAAGCNTACTCCTGGCATCTGTCCCTTATGCAGTCTGTCAAATTGAAAGGACATGCTCCTTTACTAAAAAGCACAGATTATGACGAGTAATGTCCTAAATTGCTCTGTGTAGGACTATGCAAATGCATCTGCTTGCACATCTGGAGCTGTACCTGTCAGAGGCCCAGTACAGTACCCATTTAGGAAGAAGCGTGTCAGAAACAAAGTTTAATAGGTTCAGGATTGGGACTTAACTTAATATACAAGGCAATATAGCATGAAACATGGAGAGTCAAGCTTACAAGAACTCATTTCTATAAAACGGTTACTAAATAATGACATAAATCACACATTTTGATTCCCATTTTCTTAAGACAAAAAAAAAACCCCAGCCTTCTATTAGAAAGAATTCATTCATGGAAATGTCAACGCATCCATTTCCAACAGCAAAAAAAATGCACATTATATCATTTAAAGCATTACTTCTTTTCTAAATCACATCAACCTAGTTTTAAATGTATATCAGATCAAGTGGGCCAGGAACTCTAAGGCAGTAAAATGGGACTGCTGGTCACAACATTGAAAAATGCAGAGTCACAAAAGCACTTGTTAAAAGGATCATCTAGGCTTATAAGGCTTATACAGACTGGGTTGGGCTGATTTCGCTGTTATTAAAGCAGCCCAAAACATTCAGAACCAACTTGTTTTTGAAATACTACGAATACAACATTTATAAGAGGGTCAGGGGAAAACCATGAAAAGAAGGAGAATGTTAGTCTTTAAATAAATTTTAAAGTCCTGAGAGAATTGAAAGCAATGATTTCCAAAAATAAAAGACCAAAGCTAAACTGTTGCCTATTGCTTGGTAAGTACTGTAATTGTTTATTATCATTGAATTGGTGTCTGCTAGAACACTGACTGGACACACTTGAAGAAAGTGACTTAACCATGGTTTCCTCAAACACTAATGAGGTACTGGGACATTCTAATGTACATTCTGCATTCATCATGCAAATCTCATTCTCCAAGAGTACAATGCACATGAAGTAGTTGAAGGGATTTTTAATGACAGAGAATTCTGAATCATACAAGTTTTGATGTCAGTATTTTGAATAAATCTTCAAGTCCCAGTTGAATTACTTTTTACTTAAATGGAACACGTACTAGGTTAATTCAGTTATATCCCTTGTCCTCTAAAAAGAGACATAGTGGGTCTTAACAAAAAAAGTTAGAAGTTCCATCTCTAACACATTCAACAGATGGTTTTTTAGACAACTTTTTTTTTGTAACTACTCTGAGTATTTGATACAATTGGACTAAACTATGAAGTGTTGAGTTTACCTTTGTCTTCAAACAGTTTCTTTAGAACTATTAAGAAAAATCCCCCCTCTTTATCTCTACGTGAAAGCATGAGGATGGAAGACAAGTTTTTGAGTTCCCTCCCAAAACCAGGACATGACTTCATCTGATTAGTGGCATATGGCAAGTAACTTAATTTTTAAGAGTTTTCCAATGGTTAACAGGCAGGTGTGTGACTCCAGAAGACAGCCTGAAGAGAGATAATTAGACAGAATGGTACCTCCTTGCTAAGCCCTTGCACAATCGGTCTTTAGTTTCTACTTTGCAGATTACTTCCCTCGGACTCCTCTGCCCAGCACACTGGGTTATAGACAAGGGTTAAATCACCTCTCCTCCATTTTCCCCATTCAAATGACATCCTTATTATGGGATGAGTTACAAGACCAAATAATCTGTTTCTTCTCGTTCCTGGAAAGGATGGGCAGGATACTCATACCAGAAAATATCAGAGACAACATCTGTATTTACTGAAACTTATCAAACCTGTCTCATTCCAAGATCCTATTTTCATTTCAGTGCAACTCCACGGGCAGTATTGCCTGTAGGTGGAATGATTAGGAGAACCATTGGGAAAAAAACCAGCTACTTTTAAAAATCCAACTACTTAAATATAAAAATTCCAACAGTCCCCTGTCTGTGGGACAAAGATTAGAAGTTTGTGAAAGACAACATCCACCTTATGCCAAGCAAGTGCATCTAATGATGGTTTGTCTGTCTCCATACCAAACGCCACAGAAAAACTATTTTCCATATACTGAGTGCAGGCTTCTTTTATGAAGACTTGATTTTTAGGGTTTGGAAGCTGCCTTCTCCGAAGAACACGTATCAATTAAGTAACTCACCCTATGACTAGGGCAAGCAATTTTGCCCTGCAACTTAAGACCTAAGCTGTTTTAGAGACAGGCAAAGGGTCAGGGAAATGGTTAACCAGTGCTGCTGATGCCCCTTCTCTGCTGATCTCCTCTGGCACATGGGGAAACAACCTGTCTCAACAGGGAGGAGGGTGATGGGGGTGAGAAGGCAAACCAAAATGCGTGTGTAAGAGACTAGAACTGGAAGAGCAGCAATACTGGAAAAAGTAGATAGTGAACAGGAAAAGAACAGGGCTACAGAGGGTTAGGGAGGGATAAGCAGGTGCCAGAACAGACCAACTCAGGAAGAGCTTTACCACGAGCATGGAGCCTCTGCTGAGCAGCAACAGACGTTACAAGCTAGCTTCTGACTGAAACCAAATGCAACTGTACTTGTTTCTAATAAAATATATGTGTATTCACAGAATACATGCAATCAAGAATGCAAGTCTATTTCTTTCTATCGTATCTTAAATCAGAGCCCACAGCAAACAGAAAACCCCTTTTGTTGCTTGCATACCTTCTCTCCTGGCAGAAGATTAGGAAATCATGCAACTTTGCATGACACCCAAAATGAAAAATAAAATGCCTTTTTAGGTGACCAAACTTGTTTGCCTGCTGTTCTCTGTAAGGCCTTGCAGCTGCCACTGCCACACCAGCAACCTTCAGCAGCCATGGGAAAGGAAGCTGGAATTCCATTAGTGTGGAAGGCTGCTTGTGCTTTTTAATTCCTTCATTAAGAAAGGCTGGGACACCCTAGATCAATGCACCTAAGAAAATAGAATCTGTGGAGGAAAACTTGAAGTCAAGTGTAGGTACCTGAAAGCACTTACTGTGGCTGGGAGACTGACTGACTGGTTTCTGCTTTCCATGCCTACAACATAAATAAATTGCAACAGGAATAAATTCACACGACAACCAATTTCCATTTCTGTTGATTGTTCTACAGGTTCTACTCTCAAGCTGTAGAGTGGCCATGCATGGGTGATGATGGAAAATAAGGAAAATAAATAGAAACAATACTTCTTGAACAGGTCCTAACACAAAATCGGAGAAGACATACAGTATATACCTATCCTCTGTGAATATACAGTATATTTTCATAACATCTCAGAGAGTTAGTGCTACATTGCCTTATATTTTCTTCCAGTTTCTCAGTGTGTTGTTGAAACTAAAGTATACTCTCCAGCACAAGGAGCTCGTGAAATTAGGGGTATCCAAAGCATAAACAATTCTGTTACTGTATAGGTTTCACTTTTCATATCAGGTTGCCAACTTCGTTTCATTTATATTTTCAAAATGCAAAAGGACTGCATCCACTGCTTTCCACCGAGAAGTCTTCTGATCGTTGCAATGTCAGCTTTAGTCAACCACAGACTCACAGGCTTGCCCCTTCCACAGTGAAAGGATGCTGAAGCCTTGGAGGAAGAGTGGGACATGCGGGGGACGCAAACCAGTCGCAAGTTTTCCATAGTTCTACACAAAAAAACTAGCTAAATATCACCACAGGATTTCCAATAAAACAAATGATGCATGTTTTTAAAGCTAGGCTGTGAGTTTGGAATTTCGTCTTCATGGTTTTTACCTGGACAAAAGTGTAAGCCTCCAGTAGTTTTTAATTTTTCTTGTTCATTGTGGCATGGGAATTTTTTTGTTTGTTTCTTTGTTTTTCCATCTACTCTACATATTCCTCTCTACCCTCAACCTTATGCCCCTACCCCTGGTCTTGTTTCTCTGCCACTTTTCCTCCTGGCCTCTATGCAAAAGAAGCAGCTTTTTCCTCCTACAGTGTATCTTGTTGTTCAGAGACAGCGATGTGTGTCTGTAAGACAAGAAAAATAAATGTTTTAGTGGATGAGTTCCATTATCTGCCAAATGGCCCTTGAAAGTTAATGAGGAGTCTTCAGGCTGGTTCATTCTCCTTAAATGTAAAATCATCTATAGAATTTTTATACCTGTTCAAAAATAAATTTGATTTTATGACCTGCATTCTTTTCAGCTCCTTGAATTAAGCTTACAGAAAATTCCTTTGCTTCTTTTCCACTGTAGTAAATTGCCACTTTAGCCTTATAAAAATCAGTTTTCTATCTTTATTGCAGTAAACTACTGTAAGTTATCTCCTTTACATTCTGATGTACCACAGTAATGAGAGAAAGCATGAGCGCGTGTGTATCTTCCTTTGGATGAGAAGAAATGTGAGCACTGTTCCAAATAATCACAGTCAACTTATTCTCATTCATAGGCTCTTCTTTTTCACTAATTAAACATGCTCTACTATGTCTGTACAGACTGACAATGAGCCAGTTCCTCAGGACCACGTCCAGACAGCTTTTGAATGCCTCCAGGGATGAAGACTTCACAACATCCCTGGGCAACCTGCACCAGTGCTCAGTCACTCTCACTGAAAAAGTGTTTCCTGTTCAGGCGGAAGCTCCTGAGTTTGCACCCGTTGCCTCTGGTACTGTCACTGGGCACCCACTGAAAAGAGACTGCCTCCATCATCCTTGCATCCTGCCTTCAGGTATTTAGCAATAAAATTCCCCCTGAGCCTTCTCTTCTCCAGGCTGAACAGTCCCAGCTCTCTCAGCATTTCCTCATATGTGAGATGCTCCAGACCCCTATCATCTTTGTGGCCCTCCACTGGACTCTCTCCAGTATGTCCATGTCTCTCTGGTACTGGGGAGCCCAGAACTGGACCCAGCACTCCACGTGTGGCCTCACCAGTGCTGAGCAGAGGGGAAGGATCACCTCCCTCGACCTGCTGGCAACACCCCTCCTCATGCAGCCCAGGATGCCATCAGCCTTCTTTGCTGCAAGGGCACGTTGCTGGCTCATGCTCCACTTGGTGTCCACCAGGACCCTCAGGTCCTTTTCTGCAAAGCTGCTTTCCACCCAGTCCACTGCAGCATATACTGGTGCCTGGGGTTGTTTCTTCCCAAGTGCAGCACTTACCCTGAGCAGTAACCTAGTAGGATACTACAGAGTGATACAGGTTGGTAACAATTACCATTTTCTACAAAAAAATACAAATATTTATTTGCATGTGTCTGTGTATATGTAAATAACTTTTATTACTAATTTTATTTACTTAATATATATGTAATGTGTACATATAAATGTTGCATACATTAAATAACTTATATTTCTTACAGATGCAAGAACTTATGCCTGCACATAAAGATAGTGGAAGAATAGATGCACCTCCTCCCAAGGAAATTTATTTTTAAGTCCTTACCCTTAATGATATTTGATCCACTCCAAGAGCAAAGAGAAATGGCCTCCAGAAATATTTTTAACGAAGGCCAAGAAAAAACTCAATTTCATGAAAGTATGATTGACAGTACAAATAGAGGCAGCTCAACTCCACTTGACACAATGGTACCTTGCTTTCACTTTGGTGGCAGGCAGACCTTAGCAGCGGACTCCCAGAAGCCCTCCCACAAGCACATCACAGTTTTATTAGGAGTTCAGCTGAGAATAATGGAATCACATTAATATTTTTTATCCAGCATGCAACATACACTTTGCATGACCACTGACATAAGCATCCCCTGAGTATCTTGGCTGAGGCTGGTCAGTAATTTTTGTTCTGTATTTATCATTCATGTAGCAAGGTTATACAATTTGCCTGAGGCTAGATCAGAGTTAAACTCAGACTCTGGCATTCCTATGTCTTTGGCCAGTTTCCAAAACACATCCTCAGGCACCAAATGTGAAATTGAACTATAAGGATTCATTTTTCTCATCAGAAGGCTGCCTTTTTTTTTTTTTTTTTTTTTTTTTTTTGGTTTCCCTTTCCTCCCTTCTCTTCTAAA
>VYXH01010326.1:76267-90366 GCA_013397275.1 Burhinus bistriatus
TTTCATTCAGAGTGGTCCTTTTTTTTTTTTTTTTTTTTTTTTTTTGTCTTCAGGCTTCCGTCTCCTCACTACTCTTGCAAAATATAACAAGAATACAAGAATGCCCTTCCTGGGTCATTGCACAACGCCATCCAGTCCCATGCCCTATCCCAGCAATAGTTAGGACCAAAAACTGCAAGAAAAGCATAGAAAGGCAAGTATAGCACATAGCGATACATATTCCTGCACATACTCTCTCAGCTTCCAGGAACACGATTCCCATAAGCCAGAGGTGACATCTTGGGGTTAATGTTTTTATATTTGTGTATCTTTACTACTCTCCCTTTGCATCTTTTACATACTCCATTTCTTTCTTTTCTTCTCATTCTTTCTTTCCTTCCCCCCCATTATCATCTTACTCCTTCTTTCCTACATCACTAAAAGTGAAATATCTACAGCAGCTTCACTCCTGCCTCCTTTATTACATCTCTCTTCAGACAAAGACCTTTCTTCTACTCTACGCAGCCCATTGTGTTCCGTGTTCTACAACCAAAGGGGGCGAGAGCATCAGCACTTTTTCCCCATTTACTTAAAAGGAACTGCCATTTTATGCCAGCTGTCATGCCTCTTGACAGGGTCTATTGGGATAGGACAGGTGACGTCCACTATTTGTTTGGAAATGTGAATGTGTGAAAGTTTTAATAGACTTCGGAGCCATTTCAACATCTCTAGTTCAGCCAAATGGATTCCCATATTTCTTAACTTCATCTCTTTAGTAAAACAGATAGCAGCATGTCCAATCCGATCACTATTTTGCCAAAAAAAAAAGAATGGGGCAAAAAGACATTTCTAATAACTTTTAAAAAGCATTTGCCTCCCCTTTTCCAAATAGCCCTGTTCTAGCAATAATTTCTCAAGTTTTCCTTGGTATTTAGCTCATAATTTTCCTCACACTCAGATTAAATATGCCATTTTTTAACAAAGAAACACAAAATTTACTAGCATTAAATATTTAAAATCCATTCTTTCATGAAAGGGCAGTTGCAGCTTTAACAAGGACTACTGTGTTTTATGTTTTCCTTTCTTTTATAATCTAAATGCTGATGGAAAGGAATTTCATTCCTAGCAGAACAATACCTACCCTACCCTAAAAGCTGTTAAGTTTCTGTGCTCAAACATCCATGAATACTTTCAAAAAATGTGTGACTGTATTAACAGCAAGGTGAATTTCAGTAACGAGGCAAAATTACCCATTTAAACAAAAGTATTTCATTCTGCTCCATTACACAGACACACCATGTTATTATGCATGAAATGTTCAGCTGATTATCACGTATTGTGAAAGGAAGAGACTACCATATGGTCACAATCCATACAGAAGCGCACAGCAAACCCCCAGTATTTACATATGGGTTTGTCCAGTACACTGTATGGCTGTTATCTTGCCTCATTCAAAGAAGCATTACTGCAAAAGATGACTCATTCTTGCAACAAATGAGGTAATAAGCTTGCAAATGGTTGTTTTTCAAAAGCTAGAATTAGCTCAAACTTATGTATGCATGACTTATTCTTTCACCACTAAATTATGACAGTATTTGTATGTAAAGTACAGCTATAATCATTAGAGTGTAATAGTCTAATGTGGAAAAGCTTTTAGGAACAAGGTGTTATTTAGACTAAGGCAGCGGTATGTGTCATTTTTGCGTTTAAAGAAATCCCACAAAGTTATTCTAGGACCACATCCTGGATGTTGCTGCACATTCTGTCTGTGCAGTTGAACGAATGATAGGATGAGTTACTACATACAAATAAATATGTTTTGTACCTGAGGACTCTTACCCACATCATCCAGCTGAAGGCCCTACAACTTGAGAACATTTTATCCCCCTTAAACTGAACATAAACCAGCTGTAAATCATGGATTAAGATCTACATACCTAGCTTAATTAAATCTAAGGTCAGATCTAGATCTCTGACTAACCAGTAAGAAAGGCTGTAGCACAGACACCATAAGAGAGAAAGCTCTAACCTAAAATTTACCAGACATATCTTCAGAGGAAACTCTCAGCTCTCACTGATGTCATTGGGTGTTGAAGGTTTTCATTCATTTTGGCAGTGAAATGTTTTGTTATGAAGTGTTTTGAAGTGTTTTGTGAGATTTATCATCCCACACGGTTAGCCCTCTGTTAAATCTAGCATTCTTTTATATTATGAAAAAAAGACTGAAAACAACCACCAAAAGTCAGAATTCACATTTTTTGTAGCCAAACAATCTAAGATGACATACAACAGATGATACTGCCAAAGATTTCAAGCAGTAATGATGTCCACACAGAAGTCCTTAAATACACCTCTCTTAAATCAGCTGTGATTCTCTCAAAATTCAGAATGAAACAAAACTTCATTATAAAGAAAAGGAAAAACCCTTCTGAATATGGAATTTTTCATCTCTATCTGAATGGCTGACATTTAATCACATATGTTGTACTGGTTTTTCAAATTGAAAATACTTAATTCTGGCTTGAATCCCATGGTGTCTATTCTCTCATTGATGGAGGGCCAACAAATACCATGACTTTATTTTCCTTCTGATGAAGACAAAAATTATTAGCCATCTGCTTCAGCTATGTGATTTTGTGTAGAAAGAATACAAAATACATTACTCCCAGACTATTCCCATTATATCCAGTTATTTATAGCAGGCGTTGCTCTCCAGGTTTTAAAAATCTCAGTATGTCTGCACCTGATTATTTCCATAATTAAATCTCCTCAGAACCTTACTTCAAAAGATAGCCGGGAAAGACCAAAGAACAGAAGTCACAACTGTGATTTTTGTCCCTTCAGTCCTTCCAGCCACATAAGCATGATGCCGATACTTGCAGCATGATGAGATCCCATAGGCTAGTTTCATACTGCAGTCTCAGTGCCTGCAAAAACTCACCAGGACCTGCTGGCAAAGGCAAGACACAACTGACCAGTGCTTCCCCTCAAAGCAGCGGCATCCACATTCTTCCTCCCAGTGCCACAACCACTGATTGTCAGTCCAATTCCCAAACCAGTCCACTCTGCAATGCCAGAAGGAAATCCCAACCTCCTCCACCTACACAGAAGCCAAAGGAAATTTGCTCTGGTCCTTGTTTCCCCAGCGTTCATGGCCTATGCTCCAGTGCCCCCATGAAGGTCCTGCCTGTCACTGCCTTACCCGGTCTGCCTCAGGACAGCAGCAGTGTCCCATCTAAATGTAAACGAGCTTCCACAGAGCTGCTTTACGGCACCTGTATCACTGTTATCAGACTGCTATCTCTGTTATGTGACAGAGATGTAACTCACAAACACAAAAAGAAAACGTTCACATCGTCATGTTGTTGAATTTGTTCTTGACTCTTCAGTTAGAAGTACTGTCATACTGAAATCTATTATTCTGTGTCACCAAGCAAAAGGATGGACTCCACCATGTTTGATACAAACCTGCTCTACAGTAATATCCAACATAGCTAATTCCCTTATTTCTGCAGACATGCCTATTAAACACGCACATTAATAATATTAATTAACTAATCACTGGACTTTTTGGCCAGGGCATCAGACCAGCCCCCCATACCAGAAGAGTCGCTCAGAAATAGCAGCCATTACCAACATCACTGCTGTACAAATGGAAAGAAAAATCTGTCTGCAAGAAACTAAGACAACTAAGCTATATTAATATTTTGGTTCCAAGTATCAGCATAAATCTGAAACAAATACCTTGCCGTCCCCACTTACTGTGCATTGGTTCAGCACACGGGATGGATTGGCTGAGCACAAATTAGAGTACCTCTACAGGAAGTCAAACTGGAAGCTCTGCTTCAGGAGTACACAAACCACTATCTATTCCCTAATACTGAATCAAATACATCATGATCACATGCGTGATGGGGATATTCAGTCCAGAAGATGAGATTAAACCTAGGCCAAAGAAAAACCCCAAGCAGTGTATATCATAGATGTAGGGGCCTCAGCTTTAGTCTACTGATCCTGTCCTGCTGTGTGGCACCACATGCTGATGTAGACCTAGCCAAACCCTCTGGCCAACAGTCCAGTGAGTCCAAGCCTGGCAGATGCAATACGGCTGTCAAAGAGTAGCCATACAAAACCCAGTCAAAGATCTATCTAGCCCTGGACTTGGTCTCCAGCAATGGTCAGTAGAAGATGCCTAGGAAGGAGTCTGAGAATAAATAAAGAAAGCAGGCATTGCTATTTCCTGTGAATACTTTTCCATTTGCAGCTCAGTGAAATCTTGAGCCAGAAGCACTGTGTTTGTCGGCGTAGGAAGAATTCTTGTAGATCCCTTCTTTTAGGAAATTATCTATTTGCTTCTCATAAATCCTAAATATCTACAATAAGTAAGGGGTTGTAGAGGTTACTTACAAGCTATGTGTAAATTAAAGAACTACTACCACTGGTTTGTTATGAACATTACACCTGCATCATCTGATGTTCCCTATCCTTTCTGTGGGAAGCTATTTTACTCTCTACGACCTTTGTGATTTTATTAACCTTTACTATATAGGTGCTTTTTCTTCAAGAAATAGATGGCTGGATTTTTTCAAAGCACTGAGCAACACTACAGTAAGAAAAAGGAAACATACAGAACTGCGAGATACCTGACCTGACACAGATGCTGTCAGCTCCCAGACACCTCGTGGGTGTGAGAATGAGTTTTATGCCATGGGTAAAAGCTGTTATACTGCCCTGTTTTATATCACCAATGCACTTTTTACTTCTTGGTTTCCTAGTCACAAGAGAGACTACAGCATTTCCCAGCTTCAGGTTGAATCCATTGTCATTCACAGGGTGATGTTAACTTGCCACATTGAGGTAAAACTCCCAGCTCTATCTGCAGAAGGCTTTAATTTTATTTTATTTTTCCTGCTATGAGTCTTAATGTATTGACTTCACTAGGACTCTCAGTCAGAAAGCTCTGATTTAGGGTAATTTTGAAGTGCATTGCATTAGACAAAAGAACTAGGAAAGCAGGCAGAAGGAAGTGAAATAAAATTTATTTGCAGTTTACATGTAGATTCAGTTAATACTTCTCTTACTTTGCTCATTTTTCCATGTCCTAGAGATGACTGTACATTGTCAAGAAATGTTATTTTTGTCATCTGATTCTCTCTCCAGATCATTAACAAAGATATTGAACATTAGTATTCTCGTACTCATCTCAAGGGAACTCACGTTGCGTATCATTGCTTTTGCTTTCACTTTGGTGAGAGACTCAGTTTAGATCCCTTTTTACTCATCCAACATCAGGTGCTCTCGCTGCTTCTGTCTGCCAGGCTACAATTGTTATTAGTAGTTCCTCAACCATTTCTGAAGATCTGGCAGTGACTGCAAGGCTTTGGAATGCTGTGTAGCTTGAGGGTCTGAAATTTCATCTGGGATATATATATGAGACTTCTGTTCTACACTTAATTTGCACAGAATAAAGTTCTCTATTCACTAAAGTGGTGTTTGAACACAGCTGTGGAATGTGTCCAAGTGGTCTTTCGGTTTTTTTCCCCCCTCAGAGTTGAAATTAATTTTTTTAATTTCTTTGGCCTTGAATTTGATAAAGATCAGGACACTGGGAAAAGGGGAAGTCTCTCCAATACATACCACGTTGGGAACTGGTATATTGTAAAAATAATAGCAACCAACTATGATTAGATCTGTATAAACCTGAAAGTCCTCAAAAGTTCTGAGAGGTTTGAGGGCTGTGGGTTTTTTAAGGCTTGTTTATTAGTTTCCAAGCAAGGAGGTATGCTGCCATAGAAATATGTCTCTACTGAAGATCAAATTGTTGAAGAAAAATTGTACTGGCATCTTATGTTTAAAATATCAAAAAGTCATCTTTGTAGATAAAGAGAGCCAGCAACAATAGCTGGAACTGATCCAATGTTTCCAAAGAAATAAATTTTCTTCCTCAGTCTGAAGAAGCCTTTGTCATGTTTTAGTTCTGAAAACTGCCATGTTAAGACTTTTGGAACCACTGACATTCTTCTGCTTCATGGGTTTCACCCTAAACTGTAGACAGATCTGGTCAAAAAAGTTTTATCTCCTGACAACTGTCTTCTTTCACTCCCTCCACAGCACTTCCAGGATTCAAATAAGCCATAAGAGGACTCTGTGAAGACGTACTGTGATTTATCTAACACTTACCTAGGTAGCTGCATGACCCTAATGCACTAACGCATCTCACTCTTGCAGCCTCTGAGGGTAGCAGCAAAGTGTTTATTCCACGTGAGAGTGGAACTGAGAAACCAGGCACAGGGCAGGAGGTGAAAAGAACCCAGCCTTAGTCCTACACCTCTAGTTAAGCTAATAGCCAAATAAAATAAAATAACATACAATAAAAATATTTTAAAAAACAGTTAAGCCAATGGAAAAGAGATGGTTCAGTTCAATTTTTAAAGTCATTTTCAGGGAGCAAAAGTAATGGGTGCAAAGGCACCGACTGCTCTTTACAGTTGTGTGATAAGATCCCTTTCTTGGGTAACAGGCTAAAACAAACCTTCTGAACACAAATAACGGTAAACTCATTGGGAAAAATTCATGGAAGGGAAAGTTAGGTCCTCAATGCAAGGTTGTCAAGGAATAAATGTATGCAGACAGTGCTACCCTGCAGAAAAGCTGCATTTAAATACTTAACTATTCTGTTAAAGAACTCTTTCAAGTACCAAGCTCTGTGCCGAAGGTCCAAGTTCCTACTCGAGGCAAGAGCAAGTTCTTATAACATCCAACAATTTACGTAGTCTGATATAATTTCATTATTTAGTTATTTATCACCTATGATCTAGCATTTAATCAACTTCTGTATTAAAAAGCGAGCTCAAAGGCTAAGAAACAATTCTGCCCTCAAAAGACAGCACATAGAGAAAACACAGTCTCCAAGACAGCGCTGGCAGTGAAACCAACTTCACAGATCCAGCCACTACAGCAGGACTGATTGTCCTGGTTTGAGGATCAGGACAATCTCCAGTGCTTCTGGAAGATGATTTTTCTGCATCAAGTAATCCGGCCGAGATTAGCACCAGTACAAATCCTGCTGCCCTGGAACTGAGTCAACAGAAAAAGACAAGAGCCAAAGCGTCCCCTCTTCCTTACCTGTAACAGGAAACCTGATCAGCATATTGGGCATTATGAGTGGAGTTCCTGCTATTGGTGCTGGCATTAGCAAAGCTATCCAGGAAGTGTGTTGTGCTACACTCACACTTTGTGGGTTTGTACAAATATAGATTACAGTCTGATTCTTATTGGCACTTATTTCACTCACTGTTGTTACTAATTAAGTGGATTGTTGGACATTTTCTTCCTCGCTTTACCAAACATCACTGAAAATGTTCTTTTTATTCTACTTGTAGCTAGAGACAAGCTGTATCTCTTGATGTGGGAACATTCAAATGCTATCTGTCTGGCAATGCACTTTCAATTACCTTTTGTTCATAGCTTTAGTTCAGGCAGACAAAAAGAAAAACACTCCAGTATACTGTTTGGTGGGGAAGTAATAATGGATTCCCAAATGAAAACGGGGATTCAGACTTCAAATCTTAACACCTTATACATTACTCACTATAAAATATATTGCTTCTGCAAATGTACTATTTGGAGCTATCTCCTTCCTACCAATTAGTTTTAAACAACATAATAATCCTGCAAATAACTGTAATGTTCTGTTACTACATAGAAACACACTTGTTAAGACTACACGAACTGGCATTACCAGAATATTCCCTAAGTGCAACCTCTGGCTTGCCATAACCACCACTATGAAGGCTGGACCAGGCCTGTGAGGTGATAGAATTAAAACAGACTTCCCCGGAAAATAAATTCCTTAGGGAGCATATTATCATCAGCCCTTTACGTGAAAAATAACTCCCACTGCTGCATCACCGTAATCATTCTACATCATTCTTAAACATGTACAAATGCAGAGGTGAACTTATCTAATCCAACACATACCGCATTTCACTCTCAGGATATTTCCAATTCAGCACACAAAATACTGGCTAGGTTAAGAAGATTTTGGGAAAAAAAAAAAAAAAAAACCATGGGAGAATGATATGTTTCTCAGGAGTGAAAACAGACCTAGTGGCCAATTTGGAAACCTTAGTCAAGCAAAATCTCCAGTGGCTTTCGGTGGTGTTTTGCTGCACAAACACAAAATAGTCTGATCCTAATGCGTGCTGAGCACATCTGCTAAGGTGCTGAGCGTAGCCAATTACAGTCAGCTCGCCTGCCAAACTCACTTTCGGTTCTGATATAGAAAAGGTTGGCTCAGGTCGTATGCATGCCTACTTCCAGCCCAGCTGGGGAATACTTGAATTCATCACTACACCCCAGATACAACAGGTTGCTTCAGCATAGCAGCTTTAACTACATAATGCACAGCTCCACGTGGCAGTTATATTTGCCCAGAAGATTAGCATTAATTCCTCACACCTTCATTTTGTACTCAATTATCACATCTTATTTGTAGGATTTAGTCTCTGGATTTATATGTTATCATGCTGTAAGCTTTGAAATAACAATGATCTCATTACCACCTAAATTATATCATCAAATTCTCCTCCATGCTCTTGTTGCCTTTACTGAGAGCTGTGATATATGTTGCAACTGCACTACTTACTGGGGGTTGGGTTTGTTGGTTAGTTTGGGGGTTTTTTTTCCTTCCCAAAGTCACTGTTGCTGTGGAAAAGCACAACATAAAATACAAACAGGTTTGAATACGGTTTTAACAGTGCATGGCATACAACCTGTTCTAGTTAAACTGCTTAGATATGTGTGTTTGTGTAATGTCTCTTCAGGCAGCGCGAGGACTCTGACAGATGGTAAATCTGACACACATGGCTCTGAGTAAAAACAGCTTTGCCAAGAGGACAGAAGGAAGATGTGAGGGGGGAGTGAACTGAAATGCAACTTGTCAGCTCTGAAAGGCAAGAGATATCTTTTCCCATCTCAAATTAATTGCTTCATTATTAGGAATCTCTGATGAATTGATTTAGAGCTCATACTCTAGGGTATCCATTTGTATTTACATGGTTTGATGCACATTATTAAAGCTACCTGCTAGTTTTTAATAGCAGTCTTTTATTTTAATACAAACCATGATAACCGGTTGTATAAGGAACAAAAAATACTTTTTATAAATTGCACAGAAATGTTATAGCTTAATTTTAATAATAAAACAGGACTCGTTTCTCTGTGTCCTCAGAGACCACAGCAATGCTCAGCGTACATGTGTCAACCTGTAAGCGACGCTGGAAGACAACTGTCCTAGCAAGTAACTTCTTCCTCACTGTGCCATCAGACAGACTACATACTCCACATCTGCAAACGTTCCCAGATGTCTGATGTTAATCTACCATGTGCCTCAGAGAGACTTTAACAAAATCAGTACCTACCCTCCTCAGCAGATGAACACCTTCAAAGCATCATTTAATATATCACAGGTAACAGTAAATTTAACATCCCCAAGGAGGAAAAGTAGTCTTTTGTTTGTTTGTTTAATGGCACTTGTGACACAGCAGAGAACAGGGATTAGTGCAAGTAGCAACCATGGTACAATCCTAAGGGTTTAAAGAACATTTTTTACATTCAAATGCTTTACAAATCTGATCTAATAAAGTCCCTGGCATGGAAGAAAGGAAGCAGCATTACAGATACATAGAAAAAGTCAAGAATTGTAAGGCAAACAGGTTAAATGATATTGCAGACACTAGATTAGGACTGTGAGTTAATACTACTGATTTCCAGTCTTGTGGTTTACTGCTATTTTTCAATTGGTGGTTTGCAGAATACGGGGGGTGCTCTATGAACAAATTCTGACTAATCCATGAAAGGTGACAAAGAAAAGCTGGTTAATTTATATTATTTATCAATGTGGGCAGGTGGCAACTCTAGAAGAGGCCTCACCTTCCTTGAAAATGGTAGAACACCACAGACTGAAACCAAAAAGTTTGCTCTTATGTTTTGAAACTTAACAGTAGCTGTTTTCTGTAACAAAAATCTGCAAGAAACATATGCTTATCTACACAATTAATTATCCTGTACCTTTAAAAAAAGTTACGTGCTCAAATCTAGCAACCTACATGTTCTAATCACTGCTTACATGACAATACAGTGTTTGCGGTGACATTCTGAATACACCATCATAGTAGTGCAAAAACCCTGCCATAGAATTTATAATAAGTAATTACCATTTATTAGTCAAATCTCAGGTGAGTTACATGTGCTGGACACTAACTTATTCTCATTGTCTGGGTTCATATTTTCCTACTCACTTTTTCAAACTTGAGGATCATAAAACACACCAAATTTGCTTTGAAATATTCTGGCTCATATAATTAACTCTCTGGATAGATTAATATACAGTAATCACTGGTATAAACCAGAATAAAGTGTAATTGAACTGTAATTGCCAAGTGTTACATTGTAATTATGGTCACCAAGAGATAAGATACAATTACTAAATGAAAATACTTGTTTGTAGATGATGTTACTACTTTCTGCAGAAGATGCTACTATATCCCTGTCACTAAACTTAATTTTTCCAGAAACACCCTTTTTTCCAGAGAAAGAATCTTCAGCCTTTTTTCCATCCTGGTTTCATTGTTGACAACAAAAACAGCCAAACAGCAGTAATAACAATTATTAGAACTGCCCTGTAGATTTTTTTAAGGCTGTACTGCAATTTATACATTATAAAAGATGGGAAGAAGGATATTTGTAGTGTTACTGGAAAAGGAGGTGGTCTAGAGTGAGGATTTACAGGGAACAGAACAACTGCCAATGTGACAGGAACAAGCATCCAAGATTTCAGAAGGAAGGCAGTGACGGCTTAATTATACATTCAACTGGTCAAAAATAGTCAATGCAGGAAGTGGCAAAACAGCCCCACATCCTTCATTGCTTATAAGTAATCAAAGCACTGTAATCTAGGGACAAATCAGTACAAGTTTTCAGGAAGTCTGCTTTCCCTTTTCATGGTGACAGCCATGGTACTAACATAACACAGACTCCGCCTAGTTCTGCTTTCTGTTGTGATGGCCCGGTTGGACAAATGAAACAAATAATTGCATGCAAGTACCTGAATTCCTCCTCTTGGTGAGATGCTAACAACCTATAGAGCAAATGCAGAATGCAAATTAATATGCAGTAATTCTATCAGATACTACACGTCAAATCTCGTATACAGCAGTTATCATCATTCACGATTCAGCCAAAACCAGTCATGGCTAGCGTAATCTGTAAACTCTGTAAAGTAAATCTTCAGAACAAATCTAGTTTAATATAAAAACCCCTTCTCTCCCATAGCAAATCACAGATTTGTATTCTTCTTTTATGCCAGATAATTAACTTCGTTGTGAGACACCTAGTTCTTCTAAAAATAGGTACAGCTACACGATTAATCAGTGCACATTAAATACAAATAATCTCTTTATAAAGCAGTACTCTCTCATCTAGATATAATGAGTTACTAGTTGCAACGACATAAAATTAATATAGCCTGAAACAATATACATTATCAGTTATACACTATGACAATAAATCCTTTTGACGTATTTTATGAGGGTGGGTTTCTTGTTTGTGCACATGCGGCTCCAATTTATTTTCTTTTCCAAAGTACAGTTACTTTTCACAGTTTTTCTTCATGCTTTTCTACTTATTTAGCTAATAGAACACAGATTCTGTTTTCTAAGAATCAGAGTCCTGGCGTCTTGTCCAGAACATGCTTGGTGTCACTGAGACTAACTAGGAGGCACTAAATAAAACCTTTCCAGACCACGCCTTTCAGCCCAGCCTACTGGATTTTGGAGAACTCCTGATCTACTCTATCATTATAGATGGAACATAGCTATAACAATGATTGTTTAAGAGCAATGACATAACAAAGATTTACTGTTCACTGAGCATATTACTTCTGTTTGTCTATGCTGAACCTTCCACCCTTTAACCTATTTTATCTATTTCAACTCTCAGCTGGGGAGGTAGGATGATTTCATTACTAATATTTTTGTATCACAACCACGCATGAGGAGCTAAAGAGTTCTCTGGATCCCAGCTACTAACACAGCAACACTGTTCACTTGCCTAAAAAGCCTCTATTGCTAAATAGCCGACTGTAAAGTTGGCTTCCATACATCTCCTCCTTATAATGTATCCTACTGTATTCACTCTGGTTTTGTATATAAGAATACATTGCGCATATAGGATGTGCCATATGAGGAAATACACTAAGCTGGAGCCCAAGATTAACAGGTTTTTTTACTTTTACCTTTACTTTTCCTATGCCAAAGGGTTCAGGATCTTTTTCCAAAATCAATGTCACAGAAATACAGAATCCATAAAGCATCACTTTGGTCACCTACAGCATCACGTTGCTCACCTTCATCTTAGGAGAGGACTGCTTTTACAAATGTTACGGATTCTAATTTTAAATACACAAGATATTTTTATGCTACTGCTTCCCATGGTTAATTCCTCAGCCCAGAAGAATGACTTGTTACTTAGACTGAACAGCCTTTTTAACTTGAATTATTTTAACTAGCAAGACATCTTCTCTTATGCTTAAATAACTATATCTACTTTGCTTGGGATTTAATCTAATATAGCTGTGGACATCTGATTAGCCAATACATATATAATTCATCTAATCCTCCTTGTAAACCAATCTTCCAGTTCTTCCTAATCTAAGTATAATTAGCCACTGATTGCAATGAGATAAAATTAATTCATCTTTAAGAAATACACATAATGAATTATGTTCTAGGAAAATATATGATAATATTCACTTTAATCGGGTGGATATCTTGATTTCATGTGTGTGGCTGTGTTTTAATTACATTTAATTACATAAGACAGTGCTTATGTAAGTCATTACTTTGAGTTCTGGCGTCTAACATTTGATACGAGTATGTATATATAGAACAACTTTAGACGTAAAAATATTCTTGCAAAAATACTTTATGAATTCACTTCAGGAGTGAATCTACAAATTCATATCTGCTGTCAATTACACTGCTGTTATCTGCATGCCAGCAATTGTTTCTAGACACTGGACAGAGACTGTCACCCAACCTAACAAATTCCCTTCACACACACTTCAAAAAATGAGGTAGGAGTGAAAGGTTTTCTAATTTGCTCTGAGACATCAAGTTTACACTGCTGCATTTTTGGAGTTTTTTTTCATGAATACTGGAGCTCTATTTTGCTCTACACATTCATTAAAATGTTAAAATAATGTATTTCCAGTACATATTTTTCAAAACTATATTGGATGGAATAAACTCCAAGACTGTTTTTTGTTGTTGGCTTGTGGTTTGGTTTTTTTTTTCTAAGACCTTTAATTGGCAAAGAATATTTTACATTCTCATAGGCCTACAGATACAACTTAAGTAATATTTGGACATTGTGTTACACAAGCTGATAAAACTTCTACTGTTCTCTGGCATCCTAGCTTATTAAACTTTTATTGCTTCCTACACTACATACACAAAAATTGTGAAAGCCACAGTATGAAAGAAGTTGAAAGATGCCTTCTAACGTTCCTACCTTAGCCCTTACTAACCAGAAAAATCTCACACTTGCCCCTTTAAATAGTGTATTTCTTTCCATTTGATTTTCAAATCCTAGCAATAAAATGCTTATCATGATAAATAAACAACAAAAAGAAGGAATTCTAATTATGAAAGCCATAAGTAAAAGAGGCTATCACATGATTAACAGCAACAGAAGAATGTCCAACACAGTCATTTCAATACTGTGACATAAGTCAATTTAATACTATAGCAAGATAATTTTGGACATAAGTAATTAAAACAGCCTACATTCAAGCTGAGGAACAAATACCGTCTTCAAAATGGGAAGGAAGCACATTTGCTTTTGGTAGCAGCCCATGTAACCAGTATACTAGATCTCTATATTTTTGAAAAACCTATTCCCCTAAACAGGACCTACATATTTTTTCCCATTAATTACTATCCTAGTAGTTTTGATATCATCTGCTTATAAGTAATAATATATATCACATTCTTCTACATAATTACCTAGGAAAGAACAGGCATTTTGAAGATATACTTCCTTAAAAAAAAAAAAAAAAA
>VYXH01010331.1:0-56196 GCA_013397275.1 Burhinus bistriatus
AAAAAAAAAGATAAAAAAATTCAGGTCAGCACCAGCACCTAGTGTTCACGGTAGCGTCAGTGACACCTCTGCTTGGGAACAGTTAAAAAGGCTTTCAGCAGGATTTTTAACTTGTTATGTGCTTAACCTGTGACATATTTACCAAAACCCTGGGACCTTAGATTGAAAAACAGATCCAGAGTATTGGCTGCGCGGTACTCTGAAAATGGGACAGATATTCAGAAGGATAGGCTAGGCTAGGCTAGGCTAGGCTAGGCTAGCATAGCATAGCATAGCATAGCATAGCATAGCATAGAATAGAACAGAACAGAACAGAACAGAACAGAAATTTCATTTGGAAGGGACCTGCTACGATCATCTTGTCCAACCGCCTGACCACCGCAGGGCTGACCAAAAGTTAAAGCGTGTCATCAAGGGCATTGTCCAAATGCCTCTTAAGCACTAACAGGCTCGGGGCATTGCCCACCTCTCTAGGAAGCCTGTTCCAGTGTTGTAACTACTGAAGAAATCAGTTCATCTTTGAGCAACTATGCAAAGGCTCAGATTTTTTTGACAGGCTTTGCTCTGCAACATTCAGCCTAAGCGGGGTGGCAATCTTCATGCAGCTCCTTTAAAACCGTACATCTTGTGAGTAACAGAGACAAGGAATAATGAGGATTATTCTAACACCTTTTGCAGTAGATTCGCTTTACAGTTTATTTATAAGGTCTGCTCTAGTAAACTTTGGAAATCTTAGTTCAAGCTACCAGATCATAAAACATTACCTCCCCAAGAAACATTTTGTCAAAGGCTCTTACATGACTTGGGAGCATAAATTCTACTCAAAGTCAAAATGAGAATTATGTTCCCAGTCACTTAGGCGCTTTTGAAAAATGTACGTGGAGTGCTTGGGCTTGGTAAAGGCAACGGATGATATTTCACTACCGAGTCTCATTGTTGAGATGCAAGTAAAACCCGAGTAAAAGCATGGAAGGCTTGCTCACCTCACCTTGGATCTATGAAACTGTCAGGTCTTTGCAGTTTGTGTTTCTAGATATACCTGGTGCCAAGGGGGTAGCTGCAATGCTCAGCTTTTTTTACGTGTGCCAGCTCACTTATGCTTATGGTCCTCATCCTAACTTGGATTTTTAAGGTCCTTACATGGGACTGCAAAAGAAGAGTTGATGTAGGGTTTCCTGTTTGTTGAACATACAAGTAGGTACTAGGAAGAGAGGGCAGAAAAGAAAATAAAAAAGCAGGAATAGGAACAGAAAGAGGGGGAAAAAAAGACAGAAAGGGGAGAAAAGTGTAACATGGTGGTAACAAAGGAAGGAAAAGTTGTTCAAAGGCCAAAGGCATGCAACGTCTGATGACAGAAGAGAAAAAGCAATTTTCTCAATCCTCCTGCCCTACTTGCAGTTTTTAACCCCTCAACTTCTGTAGAGAAGTAATTTTTTGAAAAACTCAGTAACATTAAAAACACTGTTTTCTAGTTTGGAGGATACAGGGAAAACCACGAAAACGTAAGAGTAGCCTCAAAAGTCAAAGTATGCCTCTGCTACGTACTGCTGTGTAGTGCAGAGATGAACGAATCCAGACACAGTCTGGACAGTTACCCTGCAGCTGTACAGGAGACACAAGCCTGTACTATGCTCCAGCCTCCTGGGCCAATCTCTACCTGCAAGAGCATCCCCATACCATCCTGAAGTCCACTAGGTAGACCAGAAAGCAAGTGAAAAACTCTCACGGTGTTGTTTTTTAAAAAGTCTCTGTAATTCACAGCTGACTTAGGACTCAAAATTATCTACCTCATCAACGAAGGGCATAAAGAACATCGGGCATGTTCTCCTTTCCGGTGACATGTACCACTGACAGGATACCTCACTGTAGACCTACCACTGCTTACAAGAGAATCTTCACAACAATCTAATCTAACCCATTACTGTTGTCCTCACTTTACAGGAGGGAAGACGTCATAAGTATATAACTTATAACCACTGCAACGTTCAATGCCAGTGTCAGAATTTAAGAGTTCTTGTCTCCGAGGACTATGATCACATATCTGGACTCTATTTACACCAAAGAGAGAAGGTTCTCTTTTTTTTTTGAAATAAGGTGTCTCAAAGTATCATAGAAAAAAGAAAAAATCTTTTAAATAGAATTTGGCATTCTAGCCAAACATTTTAAGAGATGTAAATTGCAACAAATTCTGCAACAGAAAGGTTTCCATACTCCAATGCTTTCTGGTAATTTCAGAAAAAAAAAAAAAAAAGAATCTGAATAGAAAATCTCACCTTTTCAATAAGAAAATAAACGCTTTGACCCGATCACTTTTTGGGGATAAAAAAATGTGACGACGACCAAAGAAATCCCCATTTAAAGTCTTTTATTTTCATTCAAATAGGAAATAAATATAAATTTGAAACCTCGATAGTTGTTGTAAAGTGGAATTGGAGGCCTTTGGCCAGCTCTTTTTATCTCTTGAAATCAGCTTGTGACACATATCAAAAAGTTTGGCCACCCCTGATATATGTACATATTAGAGTGTGCACTCAGTGTTTGAAATACAGTGTATGAAATTGCTCACAGCACATTAAGAATGCTCAGCAACGTGCAATTTTAGGGTTGCACTTTATGCTGTAAGACACATTGTGCTGTTAGCAATCTTTTTTCTCTCAGTAAGCACACATTATTTGAGTTTTCTAGTTGAGCATACACCTAAATGAATTTTTACTTTTTTTAAAGTGCGCCATAAATTACCATCAAAGACTGCGGTCTCAAATCAGCTGTTATTTGAAGACTATCTGCTTCTTCTCAAAGTCCTGTATCATCCTCATGTCAATATCCTTTATAGCAAAGCATGAATTCAGAGGATATAAAACCTACAAGCCCAATTAAAAAGGCATTACATACAAATTGCACATTGAAGGTAGCGAATTTTTTTAAACAAAATTCTGTCCTCTCACAGGGTTTTTGTGTGACCTTTCTTAATTTCCTTAGTTTATTTTCTTTTTCAAAGACTTTCAAAGATGACTGCTTTTCATCCATTTTTCCCAGTAAAAAATAGTGGTACCTGCTTTCACTTTACTATACCCTGTCTTTCACTTCCTCTTCAGGGGGTTGATGGACCCGTCCTTTAAAAGAGGGAAAAACCAGCTTTGGGGAGCACCTGTCAAATAAGAAAGTTGCACAGTGATGTGACTCTCTGTGTGTGAGAGAGAGAGAAATCAAATAAAATCCAGAGCTGAAAAAATAATTCACTGTATGTAGCATAGAAGAAAAATCATGATGAAGTCCTGAGCTAACTCACATAATGCTTTCAGGAATCAGAAAAATGACACTGTCAAAACACAACATTAGTTTTCAGAAGCCTCCAGGCAAAATTTTATTTATTTAAAGTTAGCTCCTATTTTAATAACAAAAAAGTGGCAGCATATTCTACATCAAAGAAAAAACTTTTCCTAATGTTTCCATTCCTCTTGTGAAGTACCGGAGCTGAAGTAGCGGAGCTGTCTTTCTCTAAATAATTACATGAGTGGCAGGATCTCAACCTGAGAAAGCTTTTTGTTTGCACCGGGGACCGTAGCATAAAGAGAATCACATTTGGCTTGCCTAATCTAAGCAGCAATATGAGATATTCTGACTCCTAGTATTTAAATAGTTAGTTTTAAACAAGATCCATAACAATGAAAGGCAAGTTCTGCATCAACATCTTGGTATGCTGTAGTGCCTTGATGAAGGAAGGGTACAAATGAGAAGCACGTTCCTGGGCTGTAGCTCTCCAGTCAAGACCCATGAGCCACGTTCTTTGTGGCAGTGCCCAGGAGAAATGACCCCTAACCGCAGGATGGCACACAAGTGGTGGCTCCTCTTGCATATTACCCTCATTTCAGGCATCCTCACCTTCAGAAGCCAGACCAGAGCGCACTGTTAGAGTAGTTGAAGCATTTACTGTTTTATACCTTGTTGAAAGGATGAGATCCGTTTTAAAGTGCACTTCTGGATCTCTTTCCTGGAAACTCTATTTGTTGCTCTTTGTTCTTCATACGTTAATCTTTTATAGTTACAAGTAGTAATAGTGAGAAGGCAGTCCGGGGTCCCTTCCTTCAAAGACACCCTATAAATAAAGAATAACCCCCTGAGGTCCCTAGACCTGTTGTTTGCCTTTTAAGCTTGGCTTCCCCACCGGTTCCTAATAACACCATTCCTTTGGCACTGACTTCTTGTCTGTGTTTCCTTTCTATTATTTCATATCATTCAACACCTCCTGCTTTGAACCTGAACAGATCCAGCTCCGGAGCTGCGCAAATGTGGTGCCGTTACAAAAGGCTCTACATTTGTACGTATCTGGGTCTTGCTGCAGAAGGGTTGGGTCTGTGGGGGAGTAGGACTGAACTTTGCTGCAAGGAGGTAACTCTTACATCTGAGAAATGTATTTCTTCCTTCTGGACCCCTGTTCTTCTATAAGCAACAAAATAAACTACTGTCAAGGCAGCTACCAACAAAACCACGGGAATCGGAGAAGGTGAAGCAAGGCCTGCACGAGCTTGCACCCCTAATGCAACGTCACAACTTCTGTCTCAGAGAAACAATGTCTTTCTTGTGAAGCCGGGGGGTATGGCAATAACACGATGTACCAAGGATGTTACGGTTATTGAGAATACAGACTGCTGCCTGACGGACCCCAGAAGAGGGATTTTTCCTTTCTATCATGGCAAAATCTAAAGTGGAACAAATCTTCTCGTGAGTAACAGGAAGGAATAACGCTAGCTGCCTGGTGACGCGGCTTTGAGGCTGAAGTCCCTCTGTGGTCACTGTCCTTCTGCCAAAGCAAATGCCCCAACTCCGGGGACTGTGGAGAGCCGAGGAGCTCTTCTCCCAGCAGCACACGTGCAGAGACCTGTCCACAGCCACGCTGCGCCGAGGAGGCCTCCCACGTGTGTGCGGCTGTCCCAGCGACCGCCCAAGTGAATTTTACGCCACGGACTTGTAAAGCACTTTGGGATCGTTGGGGATGAATCACGCTGTAAAGTGTATCATTAATGTTACTAGTTGTATTACAGACTTCTCCTGTGATGGGAGACTGCTGCAGGCAGTGTGCTGGGAGAAAAGCTCTCCAGATTGCGCTCATGCAAATCGGTATCTGTGATCACATTCATTATGGTTCCCACTACAACATTCCTTTCACACTCTTGTGTGCTGTTCACTCAGTCTAAACTTTTTGTTATTGCAGGTTGTATGACTACAACATAGCATCTCTTTGCCAACACCTTTACAAGGGTGAGAAAACATTATTTCGGAGATACGAATCTGGAAATAGAGGCACAAGAAAGCTAATGGATATGCTTAAACTTACCCAGGAAAAGGGTGGCGTGATCCTAACCTGTGTCTCCTGACTCTGGAGTCCCCTAACAGGTTACGAGATCGGGGCAGCTGTCAAGTTGTTCACGGCGTTTAGTTCAGCTTATCTTTTTGCTCTGAAACATTATTTTCTTCTGAACTGGAAGGCAGCATAATTTAGAGAAGAGCAGGAGTTTCTGAAAGCTGGGAAGCAAAAAAGTGAAATCTGACCTATTTTGAGCACATCGTGTTTTTACCGTGGACAGTAAGTCTTGTCAGCTGGGTCAAATTATGCAAACAGTACCCAATCACAAAATAGCAATATAACAGGAAATGAAGGATGAGCATACGTATCCAAGAAATGGTTTTCAATGAAATGGAGAGTCAAGGCAATGACAAGGAGACTGCTGCCAGTGACATATCCTGTGAGAAGATCCTCAGAACAACCTGACTATTTGGGAATATAGGGGAAAAGCAGACAGTGCTCTAAAATATGAGAAAAGCAGGAAACCACAGGCAAAACAGAGCCATGAATTAATCCAACAGAAGTCAAAGCCAAGAAATTGTGAGCAGTGAGTCATCAGTAAAAGGGCACTTGCATGTAACATACGGGTTCAGTTCGCAGGTACC
This sequence comes from Burhinus bistriatus, assembly GCA_013397275.1. Taxonomy (NCBI): domain Eukaryota; kingdom Metazoa; phylum Chordata; class Aves; order Charadriiformes; family Burhinidae; genus Burhinus; species Burhinus bistriatus. Next base: position 5,950 of record VYXH01010331.1, read on the forward strand.
CAGTCTGTTTTTTAAAATTAAAATTTAAAATACGTCAAAAATATTCAGTGTTCAGATGAAAGATGAAAAAAAGAAGCTTTCAAGATCTCAAGTCTGTATTTTGAATGTTTGGCTAATACATCAACACAGGCTGGCTTGCCAAAAATATTAAAATACAACTAAAGAGATCATAAATTAGTAAATTGTCAAGTGTTCTTAATACGTATTCCCAATGCCAGACATTTATAATAGAAAAAGCAGGTTACTTAAATAATAAGTGCCAGTTAGTACTCAGAAAGCTCAGGACAGTTTTACTGTAACAGACAGAATAAACTAGGTTTGCTTCAGCAAACCCATCCTGAAAGAAGTAACAAAGGTTTAACTTGGACACATGAAAAGTTTCTGTATTTTAGATTTCAATGTTCATTTAGAGAACTATTATACCATGCAGTACAAACCTTTTTTAAATCAATGCATTCATTTATTTGAAATAAAAGTTTTATTCAATCACTGTATTTTGATAGACTAGACTACTGCGCATAGACAGGAGATAATGAATGGAACAGGATGTCCTTGAAGGAGAAGAGCTGCTTCAGATCACCTCTTTAATACTCAGGAGACATCCTGCTTCCAATGCCCATCAGAATTCTGAAGGCTAAGAGGAAAGATGCACCAATGCTATCTGGTGTAACAAATCACCTCCTGAATCACCTAACTATAAAACTCACAGGGAAAAAATTAAATAAGCTCTGCTTAAAATATCTCAATGTCATTTTTAAATCTATTTAAGAAGATCAGCTCTGGTGCTTTTACAGCAGCTTAGTCATGTGCACTGCAAAGGCTCACTGGTACTGTAGCCATCACTGGGTTTTGAAATGAGTACAACACAAAGTTATTAAATCAGTTTTGGTCTTGCAGTCCCATTTGGTCAGTTCACTTTAACATGCTTTCAAGCAATTAAAGAAATTGATATACAGAGATTTTCAAAAGAGGCAGGAGACAATTTCTCTGACATAGAGATCTATAACAAGATAGAAAAAGAAGAAAGGATGTGTAAGCCATATTCTAACACTTGTTACAGCACAGAAAAGAAAAATTAAAACTTCAGGTTACATTTTGAAAGACATTTTCCCACCTATTACATAGCCCTTCTGTATTCTGAGTGCTGGAACCTAGATCAGCCAACTTTTTGTGTCATAATATGCACACAAACCATTTTCCTGCAGGCTTAGTAGGAATCAGAGAAACAGAAGAATTTGTGTACATATATATAAAGTCCTCAAAACCAGTATCTTAGCACAGTATATGAATTTATAGTCTCAAGATTAAAACCTGCTGGGGTAAACACTCAGCAAAGCTAGTCATGAAAAAAAACCCACAACAAACCCTGCATTTATAGATTTTGATTATTAGGTGTCTTTCCCTCTTTTCACTGGAACACATGTATATGTGTGTGTTTGTGTCTGTGTGTGTGCCCCTGTCTCCCCACCCCCTGTCTTCAGCTAGCGCTTTTGTAACAAAGAAAGTGAAAAAGAGCTCTGTGAAACAACTTCTTCACAGTAGGACCCAGTAATTACGATGAAAGTATGGCAGCATAAGGCAGATAGAATGGTATTAAGTTATTTCTTTCTATTATAAAAGTCTTAGGTCTCTATGTGGAGCAGCACTTTACTCACCTTCCTTGCATATCTATGTTGAACAAACTGCCTTGTTCATACTTAAACCACCACAGACCCAGCTTATAGTTTTAGTTACTCACACCACTTAGAAGCTGTATGAAGCCTCTCAAGGAGAAAAAGTCAGCAAACTATTCTTTTTTAGCTATTCACAAAGCAAACCCATTGAAGTTCTAGTTGTCTCAAAAAAGGAAAAGGTTTGCTTCCTGTTGAGAAAAAAAAAAAGACACTGTTTTTCAGACCAATGCATTCTGTTACCATTTGTCAATGCACCTCTACTGGGGAAAAGAAGGATAGTTTGAGTCACGAATCTTGCAGGAAAAGCTGCAGTACAGTACAAAATATGCAGTACAGTAAAAAACCCAAGATCAACATGTTTGGGTATCTTTTTTAAACTCACTATGAAAAAAATAACTGCTACAGGATACATAGTCAAACTCATGCCATCTATTTGGCTTCCATATATGTCTATGAAAAATTATGCTTTGCCCTTATCTCTCTGTAAGTACTGCCTGCTTCTCTTTTGCTGTTTGGGTCCAGTTTGTGTCTCTGGTCTGTGGGCACTCCACACTGAAAGAAATAAAATATTGGTATTTCCAGGAAGAAAATGATTTAGCCTTCTAAAAGAATTCAAACAAAACAGACACATCCAAGTACTAAGAAGTCCTTTTCTGATCGTGGGAAAGCATAAAGATCAAATGTGTTTAAGTCTAACCTAAAAATGATACTGAATGCTAATGAACTAATGTATTGTTAACAGATTCTTCCCCTTTTTCTTAAGAAATTTAATTTAATAGATTCATATATTTATACACTGGTATATAAAAAGCTCTTCGCCTTCCCCTTTCTAAAAATATCTAAATAACTGTGAAAAAAATAGTTCTTAGTAAAGAGGATGGTAGCTCTGCTATATTACTTGATGTATTGGTAAGGAACAATGACATTTTACAGTCTCTTTTCAAGTAATGATCAGCATAATATGCTGGACATGCAAAGCATCTAACAGAGGAAGATCCTCTTATCTATAGTCACTGGCTTCATATCAGCTGCTGCCAAGTGCATATCTGGTAGCGGGTAAGAAAATGAAGCTGGAGCACTAAGTCCACCTCTTAGTCACCCCAGTGCAAACTTACTGCCATGCAGCTGACTTTTGTGGAGTTATCTCAGATGTATGCTGGTGTAAGAGAAGCACAACTGGAGTGCTGGTCACGTAGCTCCAGTGCTCGCACACTGGAAGAGAAGCAATGAGAATATATTGATGTAGAACATAGGCAAAGGTTTGATACTCTTTTTTGAAGGTTTAATTTTATAGCCTTTGTCTGAAAATAAGATTTCTCTACAGTGCCTTACTGCCTCAAAGCAAAGTCCAAAAGGCTTTCCCTCCTATACTGATCTTGTATCATGTTATGAGTAATATATCAGTTGCAATGAAATCAACAGGAGCTTCACCTATGTGCCTGAGCCTGTTTTAATGAAAGCAGTGGTAAAACTCCTGTTGATTTTCTGGAAAAGACTGAAGCCCTGGGGAATACCGGCGGCTCCTTGATAAGAGCTGCCTACCAGATGTAAAGCACAAGGATGCCCACTATTGCCTCAGAAAGCAGGATGGCAAATCCTACAGTCTGGCCATCATCTCCATTATTCACTTTGGTAAAACATGCATCCCAAATACCCCTCTGAATAATTCTTCCCCGGTGCAACATAACGGTTAAAATCTGGCCACAAATAAAGTCTTCGTGAGTTGGCCTGAAGTCAGTAAATTCAACAGAGACTTGAAAGGAATCAAGTCTTTAAAATAGTACTGGAGCTAATGTTCTGATTCCGCCTCCATCCAAAAGATCTGAAGTTATAATCAGTTTATTGTAACCAGGCCTAAATATACCAAACAAAAGAACTGATGTGATCAGAGCAACTGACATCTCCCAAGAGCCACCTGCTATTACCAGAATGTATCTAAAAATAAGGGAGAAAAAAGCACAATATTTTGAAAAGAAACCTTTATTGTTCATACAAAGCTGACTCTGTCACATATCATGAGGCATCATTAACAAGCAAAATATGACTTTGCTTAAATCAAACAATATTGCTTAATGAAAGTATCCAACACAGTTATGATCAGTTCCTTTCTTTGTTCTTTCCTGGATGGAATGTGTGTTTTGATATCAACTCATCTCTTCTAAACTGCTAGCTTAGCCAGCATGTTGTATGAATAACTTCCTTGCCAGGTAAATCCACCACAGGTACTAAAATCAGAGCTGGGGTCTTCTTGCCCAAATATTTTTCCAGGTATTCTTGCAGTCCTAAAATAGAAACAAAACAATTCATGAAACTTCTTTGTCTCATTGTCTATTGTGTCCTATTTCTTAAAAATTATTTCAAAATACATTTTTGAAAATTATTGTGGAGTAGCAATTAACAAATGGAAGTGAAACGCAACTCCTGTGTTTTCACTTTATATAGAAGGAAGAATCGTCATCTCCCACCTCCTCGTCAACTAATTTGAGATTAACTTTACACATTGCCTAAGGCCATAATTCAGTAAAACACTTAAAGGCATGTTTCTCAACCTTGAGGGAGTGAGTGGTCTCATGATTACAGCTATAGCAAGCTGAAACTAAGTGCAGGTAGTAAAAATAACTAAAGGCCAGTTGAAATTCAGTTCTTTGCAATTTCTGATAATTGGATGATCAGCACGTAGTTGTCTATAAATGAAATTCTGCTTTCAGGTTCCATTGTGATGCATCAATCTACTAAAAGTTAAAGTGGGCCATTTTTAAAAACATTATGAACATGGTTTCCATTTGAAATCAATGGAAGCATGCCATGTCGAAGATATAATGGAGGAAGTCCAGGGATGGCAACATGTATGACTGCATATCTCACATTATAGAGAGATTCAAACTGATAAAAATACAGAATCTAGCTATAAAGAGCGGTAAAGGGACTGGTATGTGACAGAAGTTTGTAAATTTAAAGTCCATTATGGGAACAGAATTTTTAATGGAGAAGATCTAATTAGGAGAATGTGGGCAAAAACTAAAGAATGGAAAATTTAAACTCAGCATCAAGACATTTCTGGTCGTGTTGCAGCCTCAGTGGGCATGCTAGAAATCCAGCCACACAGAACCCTTACAGACTACCGAAAACCCTTCAAATGACCCTACAAAAGACAGTTTCCTAATGGTAAGGTATGGCCTGCATGGGTTTTGGTTTCAGTAAGTTATTTCAGTCTGCAGCTTCTGTGATTATGGCAATTCTTTATAACACTAAGCAATCTTGGCTAGAGAGGGTGTAAAGAGGGCAGAACTTGAAGACTGGCAGAGCTTTTTTTTTTGGCATCGCTGCCTGTGAAACTGTGAACAGGCAGTTCAGTCAAAGTGTTACCTCATCCAGGATAAAACAGGAAATTTGCAATTGTATTCACTGAAGCCAAAACTCTTCTCTCTTGTTACCTGGCAGCACTAGCATAAATTAATGTAATAACAGCAATGCCACCTATGAAATATTGCAAAGACAGTACCAGTCTTCTGAAATTCTGCTGACTTCCTTTTGTATTAACATCACTGACATTAGAGGTGAAAACAGACAAGGGCGAGCCAAAGATCAACAGTCACCTCAAAGGTGAAAGGACTTCTTCATGTTGCGTTTAAAAAGGGACTCAGTCTATGTATTACAGATATTCAGCAGTGACCCAATAATTAAGCATCAGCTAACATCTTCATTCTAAACTTTGACTTCAGAAAACTTTATAGCTATGCTTGCTCAGAAGGCATTAAGTGGAAGTGTGTAAAGGCAAGCCACGTCAGAAATCACTAATTCCACCCTATTAAACATTTCTTTTTTTTTCTCAATTAAAATTGTGAAAATATAATTTTAGTCTTTAACTGAAAAGCTTAAAAGCTGTGAAGCAGTGCTAAAAGCTACTGTAACAAAACCAGGTCTTACTTTCAAAGGGAGAATTTGAAAGTGAGGCTATCTGGAAATAAAACTCCATTCTTTTGGTTTTTTTTTTGAGGTGGCCAAAATAGCCGTAAATATTTGCATTTGAACATGTTCTAGTGGACTTGGTTGCCAGCCAGAGCGAGCCACCTTTCCAAAAGACCACTGCCTTTTCTACTGTAAGTGCAAACTGCTGCAGCAAAGCCTACACATATAATTGAAATGTGGACAAAAATCTGGGACCTATAACTCTAAATGTTTTATTATACTTATAAATCAAACAGATTGATATGAAAACATTCTACCTTAGAGTGCACCTTTATACATTTAAAAAATGTGGATGAAAGTCTGCTCATGCAAATTTCCCCTGAAAAGAGGAGACTGGGTATTCTAAACCAGGAAAATTGTACTCTAAGGCCCCACAGAAGACAATGCAGAATTAGTAAATCTGTGTCAGCCTGTGTAATCATAGCTGACACAATCCAAAAATTGACAGCTATATATTTTACCTGCTATAATGTTACTCTAAATCCTCCAATACTAAGTGTGTATCTTTAATGATGTGACACTAATAAAGGCATAATCTATGTTTTTTTCACTCATGCAAATTATGCTTTTAGATGAATAAGAGCCTCAGTCATGAGTATGAATGTTTCCTGAAGTATGTAACTCTTTGTTCCAATACAAAGATTTCAAAAATTTCTTTCCTTTATATCACTTATGGAAATGTTTGCTCAGTTGCATGCCATACTTATAAAAGTTGGTCTTAAAAGTGAAAACAAGTAAAGGACAGAGGGTTAGAGTGAGTGTGTTTACTGGAGCCTTAACAGGAGCTATATATGATTGATATTGCTCTTAAAGTTATTTAATCTGCCCCGATACAGAATGTTTATTGAAGTACAAACAAAAGCAGCTGATTAGCAAGCAGCAAACAAGTAGTGTGTATTGTGCATGTTTTAATTTAATTTCCTGTGGCTGTCAGCATTATTTATTATTACTACGTGAAATTTGCCAAAAGCAGGCGAGCTTCATCCTGTAAGATGGATGCCTGCTACTGCCAACCGATCAGCAGAAATTCAGGGCACAGGTTCCATATGGAGCTTCTTCCTGCACTGCTATGCATTTTTCTATAGACCTGGGTACAGCTGAGGGATATGGACATAACCAAAACTTAAAATGAACAAAAATAATTCAAAGTCTTTCCCTCTCTCACCAAAAATTCTGGCATTACAATCTATTTCTGCCACTCCTCTGTAAGGACAGGACACTGAGATCAATAGTTTGATGATCTCTCACGCTGACTGAGCAGCCCTTCCATATAATGTGGCACAATCTAAAAGCGTAAGCTATTTTTTTTAAAGGTGCTTTTCACACTAACTAGATAAAACAATGTCCTGGGAGCCCCTAAAGGGTCATTCCAAATGATTAGGAAGATGATTTTTACATCTGTGCTGTCATTGGCGTCAGCAGGATTTAGGCAGTATGAGGTGAGGCCACAGAATCCACTTATGTTTCCAAAATCAGGTCCCCATTATTGCTGCTGTTATTGCTTCACTGGATATGTGCAGGGGAGGAGTAATCTAATAGCTCATATTGAAAAGGAAAATTGTAACAAAAAGGAAGATCACATTTAGCCCAGTACATAAAAAATCACTTTCATATTACAACTACTATCTTTCCTTCACTTTTTAACCAAAAGATATTGTTACATTGCTTAGAGCAGGTTTTTAAATCCCTGAGCTAATAAAGCTCCATTGCTTCAGCCGCGGAGATCTGACATGCAGCGTGTACTTTGAAAAGATGCGTCACAGGGGATCAGGTTCCTAACAGACTAAGAGTTCCAGTCCCAAAAGATGTGCCCCTGGTGTGCAGAACACTTAACCCTTCGACCAGTACCAACATGACTATTCACAAATTATTGATGTGCCTAAATCCCTGGTAGATTGCAGACAGTTCTTGTCTCCCTTGAAGCCAAAGCATATGGTCACTAATGAGATGGATTAAAAAATACATATACACATTCAAGGCTTTGCCACATGAATGTAAAGACACAGAAATGGTAGAAGGTGATTGAACTGGACTGAACACTGTTAAATACACGATTAGCCTCTTGTTATGGATCATTTCCATTGATCTATATACAGTTTCACAGCATAGTTTAATTAAAGCTGTCTGGAACAAGCCTCTGCCTTAAATGATCAGGCAGAGCAATGAAAAGGTGAAACACGAGGAACTGGAGACCCTCCCTCCCTTTTTTAAACATCCAGCTGACTGTCTCTGTGGTTTACAACCACAGCAAAGAAAGAAAACATGCTTTTAAAAAAATGATCTGGTTTTACTGATGTTTATGAGGCTTATGCGCCAGAGAAATCAGTTCAGGATTTTTCCCACGCTTTTACTTAAGATAATATAAAATGCCATAGCGAAATATAAGATTTAAAAAAAACTCTGTACCATTGGCTTGCTTCATTTTAGTTAATACCTTCCTGTCCAAAATAAGCCCAGTAAACAAAAAGACACTCTTGGACTATAAAAGCAACTCACTTTGCAAAATATGGTTTTGTGCTGATTTTTTGTTGCAGCTGTGAAGATTTTAAATGACAATAATGTGGACATTTTGCATAATCCAGTACTTGGCTTTTCATATGGTACCTTATGGTTTTCTTTACTGTTCTTGATGACATTATTTCGCATTGGTCATGTTGGTCATTTCCCTGTTAAGGGGCAGGACCGTGTTTTCAAAATTGCTCTGCCCACAGCAAAAATGGAAGCAACATCTTGTAAATAATGGTGTTTCCATTTTGAAAACAGGAGTTAGATCTTCAAAAATACTAAGCCGACCAGTTCCAGGGAAAACTGACCAAAGATATGTTACTCAATGCTTTTATAAATTCCTTCCAAAATTATAAAATTTGAAGTCAGTCTTGATTTTTTTTCAAGTGGGAAACATTCATATGCACAAAAAGAGGGAAATGAACAATAACTAAACTTAGGAGGACGGAAATGGAACTTGCTTTGGAAGGCAACCACTCCTGATCATTTATCCTGGTTATTACACTAATCTCCCTTGGTCCTTCCGGTTTTGAGTGAGTTACGGTCTGGCTTTGGCTAGTTATTTACAATACCAGGATAGTGATGATTTGCACACTTCCCATGATGATCAGGGTGTAATTGAGTTTTGTTAAGGACAGGTAAAAAGGGCAGTTCCCTGGCACCTTTTGGCAGACCAGATTAGGCACAGCTTTAAAGATGATGTAAACTCCTCCGTGCAATACCAATGATGCACTTCAATCACTCTGGCCTGGGATATTTATCTGAACATGAGTTAAGCTGCTGCTTTGAATTGCAGGGGAAGTCTGTTGCAATGATACATGAGACAAATGACCAATATGAATTTGGATAACACTGTGAAACTGCTTTAAACCTGTGATTACCTAAGCCAGTCTTTGAAACTATGACAATAAAAGAATTTGTGTTCTTTGCGACAGAACTTTCAAAATCTAATCTATGTTGTGAAGACTTCTTAAGCTGTGTCTAGATTTCTCTCCCTTCTTTCAAAGTCAACAATTGATGAATGAGCTTTCCTGTTGCATGGTAAATACACAATAACATTTGTTTAAAAAAATTAAAAAGTAACTGGCATAATTTAGACTTCAAAAAACCCCCAAATTTACTGTTTCAGGCCTATTTGTAAAGTATACATACTCCAAAATTAAAAAAAAAGAAATTACAGAGGGAGTTGCAGTTGCATTTGGAACTCAGGTCTCTACAAACACATGCCTGGTCAGATGCCAAAACAGCCACTCAGATCTACACAGGTCTGTATCTGTGAAAAATTATTTCATACAAATGTATCTTCAAGGACTTGTCACATCTCATTTCAGTTTGTCTTGCATTTATGGACCCACCAAGCTTCTTGCTTCTCGCACCAAAATAGTTTTAGTTGTAACAATGAAAATGTCTTTTTCAAGTAATCATATAACAGATGAAAATACAGCCTGGACTGGAAGCACTAAAGCCAATGTTCGCCATCCTCTTTCGGCTTGTCCCTTGACCAAAGAACCATTTCAGATGACTGCAACCTCTTCTGTGAAGGATGTTTATTAGGATCCAGACTGACAGGACTCTGCCATTTTGATCATAAAATACTGTGAGTTGTAGGCACAGATACATATAAAACAGGGTAACACTTCACCCAGCAGACCATTCACCCAATGAAATCATAGACTCATAGAATACTTTGGGTTGGAAGGGACCTCTAAAGGTCATCTAGTCCAACCCTACCGCAATAAGCAGGGACATCTTCAACTCGATCAGGTTGCTCAGACACCCCTCCAACCTGACTTTGAATGTTTCCAGGGATGGAGTATCTACCACCTCTCTGGGCAACCTGTTCCAATGTTTCACCACCCTCATCATAAAAATTTTCTTCCTTATATCTAGTCTGAATCTACCTCTTCTAGATTAAATCCATTATCCCTTGTCCTACTGCTACAGGCCCTACTAAAAAGTCTGTCCCCATCTTTCTTATAGGCCCCCTTTAAGTACTGAAAGGCCACAATAAGGTCTCCCCAGAGCCTTCTCTTCTCCAGGCTAAACAACCCAACTCTCTCAGCCTTTCCTCACAGGAGGGGTATTCCAGCCCTTTGATCACTTTCGTGGCCCTCCTCTGGACCTGCTCGAACAGGTCCATGTCTTTCTTGTACTAAGACAAAAACCCACTATCAAGGGAAGATTATAATTTTATTATATTTTACTGCTAGTCCTGTTTGTGCAGTGGACTTCTTGTCCCTTTGGAACCTATCCTGAACCCGAAAAATACAGTTCCAGCAATGTTTTTACGTAGGCTACGGTGAAAACATAATGAAAGTTGCTGTAGGCTTGGATAGGTACCCACAGGAGTCTGAACAACTCTTTCTACAGCTGAGCAGAGGAAGAGGAAAATGAGCTGTGTTACCCTGCACGCCATACCGATAACTCCTGCTCTCAGAATCAGTGAGGAGAAGTTGCAAGTGTGCAAGGTAGTAGCCGTGGACCTTACCGTTTACGGGAGATACAAGAAAGATGAGTGAGTGGCTTATCTTAATCCAAACTAGTTAGTCAATGAGCATGCCTGCACTCTGCACTACCAGCAGCAAGAGGAGAGGGACAGCTGGCCTCAAATGGCCAGCTCTGAAGGAATCCAGAAGTTGCCTCTTCCCCTCCCAGCCTCACCAACCTCTCTGCTGTTCCTCTGCTTCGACAGGAGGGTGTGGGAAGGCAAGAGGGCTCACTCATAATCAGGGAGGGCATTAACATTTACAGAAACATCACTTTTCTACAGCTGAGTCACTTGGCTGAGTAACTATGGAAGTTTTTTTAGATAGTAGCTAATGCATTTTTTTAGCATCTGAAAGAAAATTAGTAGACAAAACAGTTATTTTTAGTGCTGGTTTGATTGTGGGCCTGTCAGCCTTGGCAATGCATATCTTTTATCAAGCTGCCACGATACCTTCTTTTGTTTTCAGAGCAAAGTTTGATTAGAGACCAATTTCAGAGAAGTTACTCACTGTGGGCGTTAATTAGAGCTTTCTGGACTCTGCAGGGTTTAGCTTATGATCCGTTTCACTTACTAAACCCTGTAATTCAAGTTACATGAAGATGGGAATGAACCAACCCCTTTCTATTCTTCTAAAGGCTTCTGTTTAACTCAGTCATGAAAGAGCCTCTCTCCTTTCCTTCCCTAATATGAAATTCTAATTTCTGTCCTTTCCTAAACAAAATTAAAGATAATACTTCACATCTACAAAGAGTTTTCAAACTAACGAACTGAGACACATCCTCAGAGCTTCAGAATGGGGTAGGTAAAATTTAGGAAGCCTTTGCTTCTAAATAATGTTTTCAGTGGTGCCCAAGTATACTATACATCTTAGGAAAATCTATTTCCCTTCCTCTGCTTTTTTTCTGGGAGTAGAGTATTGCCATTCTGTAAGAGAAGGTCCCTGGCATTCTCCTCCTGCCCTCTTAGTAGCAGACAAGAAAAGCCTTTTGCCTTTCTGCAAGCAAAAGACGAGCTACTAGCGCAAAAAATCTTAAAAAGGTGGTTGATGAAAAAAGACTTAGTAGTACTTGTGGGTAATAAGTAGCAGATTGACGTAGAATTTATGACACAATATAGTTAAAATTAGGAACTATGTAATAAAATGAATTAAATGAAAATGCCATTGGGGTACTATACAAATACAAGCAGACAAAAAAACCAGCCCAAAACAAAACCTGACTCAGCTACATGGGGTATTTGAAACTAGGCTACACAAAACAAGAAACCATGGACTACAGAGAAAAAACTTGTGAAGAAGATGACCTAAAATGTTCCATCTCTGTTTTCCAGCACACAGCCTGCATAGGAGAACTGAGGTTGAATGAGATACGATACTTAAGTAGAGTTCATGGATACTAATATCTTAAAACACCCTCTCCCAAGCATACATTCTCTACTGAACTTCCTCCCAAATTTTAAAATCTAATCTTCAGCTTAGTTGGAAAGCTGGTATGAACCCTTCCTAAAGCTGTACAGTGTGACAGATGCACCAGGAATGCTGAGGAGGGAAGCAAATCAGGCAATCATAATCATCAAATGAAGTTTTATACTGATATTTATAAGAATTACAATTTCAATCCCAAATGCCACCGCTAAGACAATTATAGGCCACCTAACTCTCTCTGGATATAGGTATGTTATCATGCACATCAACAGCAAGTTGCAGAAAGAAATGTGACTTTTAAAGACAAACAAATGCTGGTGAGCTCTTCTGCACATTAGTTATGGCTGTTTCTCAGTAGAAAGAATTAAGATTTAGCTTCCATAATAATTCTTTCAAGCTGCCGGCTATAGCTTAGAAAATAGCAGAGCATGAAAACTCATCACTTTGTATTTTCCAGCGTTCTGATTTTAGTCATGTCCTATATACAGGTTGAGAATCGGCCTATACAAGGTTATAAATGTGCACTTTTGTTTAAAATGCCATTGACCTTCTGCACTAAATAAAGAAACACTTAAGCATGCCCTTCCAGTACTCACAGTGAGGTCTTAATATAATTTCAAAGAGAATGGAGGACTGAACTTTCTGAGTACAATCACTCAGGGAAGAACTTGTGCTTTTTCTGAAACCATGACAGAGTGCAAAGATCACGAACCTGTTTTCCCTGTGTGCTATCTTTCAACCCCATAATGACCCAGTCTCTTTAAGGGGTAGATGGTTATTGAACTTGTATGCCAGCTGTGTTCAAAATCTCTGGGGAGGACGGGCTGTAATGACACCAAGCAGGGATGAGTTATGAATGGAGACAGATTATTACAAACATATGAAACAGTAAGGACCCATTTTTCAAGAGGCACCTAAGAATGCACTTCACCATACGTGCAAGCACTTGTTTGGTCATATATTCACCTGAATGTGCCTATGCAGACAGATAAAACCGCAGGATTCACTAGAAGCTCACACACACGTTCTTTGTTGTATGCAAAATCAGGTAAATGTGCACTTTCTTCAGTTTTTTTTTCCAGATTAATTGAATACTTGGTGTGAAAATGATCAACTGCAACAGCACCTGTGCAGTAATTATGGAACTTGCTTTTTCACCTTTAGGTCACGTTACAGCTACTGACTCTTGGCCCGTAGTCCAAGAGCACGAGATGGCACAGATTTGCAAGCTGTGGGACAGTTGGTCGCTGTGCCTTCCAGGTAGGGTTGGGGACACTGGTGGGGCAGTGTGTGTGGGAAGCTCGGCTGTGCCTGCTGGTAATTCAAGAACTTTTATCTCCAGGGCCTGTCAATCTGGCACCTTTCACAAGTGTTAAATTCACTTAAGTATATTTTTTAAGAAGCTGTCATGAGACATACTGAAGCAAATATGTCCTTCAGTGGTTACACACGGACTCAGTTGTAACAATGTTTGTTAAGTGCTTTGACATCCCTAAATGATATGGGTGGTACAGCTTCCACATTTGTTCGTTTATTCAAGTCTGCTAAATAGTCTCTAAAACCAATGGGTTTAAGAAATATCTGATTGGACATACTGCATCCAAAAGCCCTGACCATGAAGAGATGTTTATATAACCAGTAGATACCACATACATCTGCTCGTGGGAGAATGTAGTCTATAAATAATAGAAAAGGTTTCTAAAAGACTTTGTGGTAAGCATCTTTAAACTGGGCATGGAGAAGATCATGTGGTCCTTACTTTATGTCAAGTTAAGCCGTGATCATTTAAAATAATATTGGTGGAATAATGGTTTTCAGTCTCTAGGTCAGATTCTCAACTTCTGTAAATTGTAGCTATGCTAATTTACACTTGCCAAGGAGCTTGCACAGTAGATTACATATTTATATATAGTATCATGTGCAAACTAATGAGGTTATTTCTAGATGTTTACCATTGTAAAGAGCTCTGAAACTTTAAATCAATCTGCTGCACTAATGTAAACAACTTATTGTAACAAAACCAGATAAAAGTGCACCAAACATGTTAAATACATTATTAGGTCGATGAAGATCATTCATATTGATCCAGGTCTGGCTTCACAGCACAGTTTAATCAAAGCTGCCTGGAAGAGGTAACAAAGAGTGGTCGTGGCATTCACTGCCTTTCATCCTGAGGTCACTGATTTAATCTTAGAATGAGTCTACAAATGACTAAAATTTCATTATTGCTGCATCTGACAACTTCTGCAAAATTAGCTGGAGCAAGCTAAAAAGAAGGGCAGACCAGTGTTTAGAGGTGGAACAAAACCCAGCTTGTTTTAATGGGGAAATCAGGCTGCTGGAGGTTGCTGATGATCCACCCAGCGGTCTGCGAGCTCTTGATAGCCACACGACTACCTCCCCTTGATCTGGCAGATTTACATTAATTGGATTTTTATCCTGTATGGCAGAGACCCAAGATATCAGTACCCTCTTATTCCCTACAGTCAAGGAAGAAAAGGAGAGAGATGAAAGTCTTTTGTTCCTCTTCATGGCCTCCAAGGATGACAAATAAATCTCGGTGCTATTGCTTCATGTGTAATGTGAGCTTATAGTTTGTTACAGGTTTGGGAACAGGAGACTGGGAGAGTCATTCAACTGTGTCAACCAACAGCAAAATGAAAGAAAAAGGCTCTGAAACTTGGCCACATAGTGATGTGAGCTGCAAGTCATTTTTTCTCTAACTTGAAGTTATTAACAGCATAATTTATAAAAGCCTTCAGCAAGACTTACATGTCATTTTATCAGGCACTGAACAAACACTAAATAACAGACAAGGTCTACCACAAAGAGTTTACCATCAACACAAAAAAAATAGAGAGATGAAAAAGGAAAGTAGCACAGGTAGGAAACTGAGTCATAGAAAACTGTGCCAAAATTACACAATTTGTTAAGGTAATTTGTGGAAAGCCAACAACTGACCCCAAATTCTGACCCATCTCTCTTCCTCTCGATAGCACACCACAGTGAGCACACTTATAAACAACAATACAGTGGCCAAGAATGGAATCATCCTTTTGCTCGCACTGTGTTTGGATCTCTGGAAGTTAAAATCACAGTCCCAGAAAAGCACTGCTGCACATGTTCCACCTGCTCTGTTGTCAAACAGCTTCACTGCTCGGAGGCCTCTACCCTTCTTCCACCAACATCAACAGCTGGGGTGGTTTACAGGTTATTTGAAAATTACTTGGGGGCTTTATGCCAAAATAGTCTGTCGTATCTGTCAAGGGGCTATACGGCCAATTGTCTTATGATTGCTTAATAAACTTTACTATATATTTTATACTACAGTGTATCACAAAAGGCTGCAACAAAGTTAAATTATTACACAACTGTATAACAAAAAGAATGTTTCATCACCAAAATACATGGGCCTAAACACCTGTTTTTAAAAAACCTTTGAGGAAGGCCTTTTGGAATAATACAAATTGCACTGCCTTCCATAACTTTTGTATATTTTGTGATTTATAGCCATGTGGGTGACAGGTACAGTGAGTGTCCAGCAGTGAGTGGAAAAGCTGCCCACATCTGGCCTGTTGCTTAGGGGTTCCAGGTTCCCCCAGGTGGGCCAGCACCCACAGGTGACCAGTCAGTCAGCAGCACTGACGGTTCCTCTGCTTGAACACTGGTTCTTTCAACAGGAATTTCTACTTCTGGAGCCTTAAGCCACATCTCCATCAAAAACTACGTTAGCTCAAAGAGATACTGGAGTAATGAAATTGAAAATGCTCAGAAGGAAAATGGATGTGATGCTTTAACCACTTTTAAGAAACATGAAGTGCGAGTGATGGAAGGGTGACCTTTATCTTTCCCACAAACAGAAGGCCGACCTATAAGGCACAGTGCAACGTGCTTTTGATTTATCCTTGTGCCTCCGTCTGTTTTAAAGATGTGATCTGTGGTATGAGATCTGGTTTTAACAATGTTGCACTACTGCTAGAGGGAAATAAGTTGTTCAAGAAGAATGTCAGTTTTAAAGTAAAGCAAAGATGCCCACACAGGCCTCTCTTTGGTCAACACTGATACTTTATGCCATGGGCCTTAACTTGTCAGGGAATATCATGCCCACTGCACTGCAGAACATGGTAGTGAGAAGGACAGGCTACAGAAAGCCATCAACATCTGTTCACAGAGAGCCTCTCTTCTCCTGGAACATCAGCACCGGAGTGGTCTTACCAGTATTTTCTACACTACATTAGCTGGATGAGTAGATGCTAAAGGATTATGATTATTATTAATTATTATTATTATATCATCATGATCATGTAATCAGTTTCATTTTTGACTTACCAAGAGCAAAGAGGCAGAAAGAAGGAAAAATAACTGGATCTTATAATGTATAGTCAGAACTTCATGCTAAATATATTTGTGTCCTTCTGCAAATGTTTCCGTTTGTAAGCTTAGCAAGCAATTTAGGTAAATATGATTTTCAAATGCTACTAACATCAGTACTGCCAGATGCAAAGTTATTGACACATCTCTTTTTAGTAAAGCATAGCACAAAAGAATAAAGTAATAATCTACTTGCTTAAAATATAAAAATTGGTTATTTATTCCTCCAGAATTCTAGCTTTCTCTCAGGGGAAATCTGGAAGTTTTAAATTCAATGATCCTTTGCTTTGCCACTACTCTTTTCTCCTTTGACCTTTTAGATATTTTTTGTTTGCTGTCACATTTTTGCTGATTTGTTTTTAAATTATAAATCTGATTTTAGCTTCATTTTTCTTAAACCACTTGCCACAATCCTTTAGAAAAATCTACTCGCAGTTTCATTCTTAAGGCCAACCAAAGATTTACAATATGCTAAACCGGGCAAAAATTCTGTAGTAATCAGCACAATATATTTTATACTCCATCATAATAATTTTTTCTGCCTCCATGTCAGTATAACTTTTTCTGCTTTTTACAATGGTTTACAACTTAAATAATTTAATACAACAGTTGTTATATTTTTATTACAAGCTTATAAAACTTGTACCGTAAGTCTCTTCCATGCAATATATTAAACAAAGAAATGACAGAGAAGAAGGGGAACTGATGATTACTAAAACTGTAATTCAGTCTCCAAGTTCTGAACGTGTCATAAAGCACTGCTGGCTCACTTGGGTACAGCACATCTTGTCAGTGTTCCTCAAATGAACCACCTCTTCATATTCAGTTCTCCTTACCTGTTATTTTAATGTTGATATCGGAAAACCAGCGACAATTTCACATTTCAGTCAATGCATTGATGCAGTGGTGGTCGAGGGGAGAGGACCCAGCATAAAGAACCAAGGGGCAGAAATGCCATTGCCAGCTCTGCTACTGAGTTGCTGAAAGTCCTTGGGCAACTTCTTTTGGCTTCAACAACACATACAGAGCTATGCTTTGGTTAATTTTGCAAGGGCTCCCAGTGCTGTAAAGACAGGTGTCTCCTTCAGTCTCAGGCAAGACTTTTGTGTCTGATTTTCGTGTTTCTGAGCAACCGCAATTCTTGACGCTTTGTAAAATCAATCTCCAAATTTCATACTTCCATTTTTTAGAATAGAAAAAATACTTTCCTGCCCTTGTGAAATGCTTTGAGATTGCCTGATGAATAATTGTCACTGCCTTAGTATATCTGAGAGCTCATGTAAAAGATGCTGCTTTAATGCATGCCTCAATAAGGCTCTTTTAAATTATGTTTTACATTACAGACCCACTTTACACACTTTTACAGAAACAGTTCTGTCCACATCTACAAAGTAGGTCACTGTATATCCACAAGAACATACAAGTCTGCTACTTTTAAAACTCCTTTCCTGATAATATACAAAAAAATAATAAATATTGATCTACATTTATGTCAGAAGTAAATTATACTGACTTGGAAATGCTACATTTATTTATTTTCCTGGAGAAATCATTCATATTTTTGAAACTTAGGATAAAAACTTCAACTAGCTGTGGTACAGATTCTTCATCACCTAGTGCAGTAAACTATTTCTGCACAAAATGCATCACAGAAACCCTTTTCCTCTAAGCTGAGACTTTTAATAGAAAAGAAGGCATCACATACACCATACAGAGGTAAACATTACAGTTTCTAAGGCCAGGCTTGATAAAACACTCCAGAATATACTTCTGATGGCTTGGCCAAAAAACCACCGTAATTAATTCCTGTAAATCACTAACTGTGTAGTCTTAATGTTGCTAACACAAAGGCTCTTTGCCTAGATGATTAACATTTCTTAGTGGAAATAAGCTTGTGACTCCTAACCGATCAACACAGCCAGCTGAGAAATAAACTTACAAACTTTTTTATTTGTCCAAAAATATGGTAAGAGTGCAGATATATGAGGATTTGTTTCTGAATTGTGTTGCTATAATTTCAGCCCTTGCCTACAAGCATCACTCACTTCGTAGGGTGAAGGACCACAGATGCCTGCGTACTCTCTGAGATCTTTTTTTTTATCTGATAGTTGAATCATGCAACGCCAAAATGAATAATGGAAATAAAACCAGCATTGGACTCCTAGATTAATCTGCAAGTTTTTTTTTTTCCCAAAAAAATATAAAGCAAAAAATAAAACTTGGAAGACAGCTATGCTTATGGACTTGAGTACCTAAAGGACAGCAACTCCAGTTATTTTGACAGCTACCTTTCTCCTCATTAAATATCTTAGGTATGATATTTACCTTTGTATGTTTGTAACTACGAAGATAATTAGATCAAGCCATCTGTATTAGATGATGGATTTTAAGAACTATATTAAGCTCCCCTAGTCTAGAGACGGTTGCATGCTTGATCAGTTGAATTATGTTTGATAACTGATCAAAAATGTGCTGCATGTAGTGTTCTCATTTCTGTTTATTGCCTATCAAACCTGAAATCTACTGGCCAGAATATTGTTTCCAATAGAATGAGACAAACTGTGAATTTGCTTCTGTGATCCTTTACAAAGGATTCAATAAGGGTGGGCATATTAGGAAGAAATCATTTGGAAGGCAGGAAAAACTTCTAAGTAATAAACAAGAAAGCATCCTTGTAATTTTAATCACTAACTCCTTAATGCCAGCCCAAACGGATAAATCAAGATCACAAAACATCTAAAGAATGAGCTGGTTTCCATATGGAAATGTCTAGAAGTCATCCATTACTATGGCTGCTTTTCCATATAGCAGACACTGAAATCAATATGCTGCACTGGTTCAGTAAATTTGTCTCTTAACAAGTTAATAAAACAGTGATCCCCACATAGTCTTTCCATCAAACTTTCATAGAAAAAAATGAGAATATTAAATGCACTAAGATAGGGAAGATCTGCTCCATTTGCTCTGCAATGATAATCTTTTACAAAAGAGGATTTTTATTATTAATTCTTTGCCTTCTGGGGATATTCTAATTTCCCAGAATGTAAAAACGCCTTAAGCACAGCAATTTGCTGAGCTAGACTGAATTTCAGGATGTTTCAAATGAGCTGATAAACAACTGCATAATTAGCAATTATTAGATCAAGACTGTACATTACAGATACACGAGTGAACCAGCCAATGGACAAGCAAGTTGCAGATATTGTTTTTAAAACTATGAGTCAGTGTTATGCTTTGACGTGCATCACAACTTTTCTTTTAAAGAACTAAATACCCTACTGCTTATTTTTTCTTTAGAAATGCAGATTATTCTATCAACCAAATCCTTGGGGTCTTAATCATTGGACACATCCCTCTGTGTATGAATAATAAGGAGTTTACAGGCTGAATATAACTCATGCGCTAAAAGTGATTAGACTGAATTTTTTTTTCAGTTAAATAGTTACAAATCAATTGTATAGGCATGTTAAACTCAAGACCTAGTATGTTTTTTAAGCCTTGACGTCTGCAGCTCCTTAATGAAATATATTATTTTACCTTGCAAAATAAAGAATGTAAACAGATATACTACAAAAAAGTCAAGTGTAAACTTAATGTAATTTATACTACCACCACATTTTCAGGACCTGGATATTTGTTATATATACATAATTCTGTCAAGCAGTCAGAGAATGGCTGGGAAATGTGGCAGCAAGATGAGAGAGACAACACTAAGGCTGTTTGAGATGCAGAATAAAGTTACTAGCTGAGGTTTTCTCTAAAAGAATCGGACATGGAACAGTTAGTAGGGTTGATATCTATAGTGACAGCTTGAGGTTTCAGCACAGATCTACCAAAATGGTAAGTCCATTGAAAGGAATGGCACAATTCACACTATTCACAATTACTGTTTTAATTCTGACTTGATTGCATCTAGGAGGACTACTTTACAAGAATTTACAGTGACTCATTAATATTAGTCATAAGTGTTATAAACATCATTTCTAAAACATGAAAATTCAAATTCAAAACCACTCATTTGCACCAAGAACAGATTTTGTTTTAAATTTAGGATGGAATTATTCTCATGTAATTTAACGGTTTAAAAGCTAGACATCTAATGAAAAACAGCCCTCTGTTCAAAAAGATTATTAATCCCATTGTAAAATACACGATAGGATGAAGGGTCCCTTGGAGGTGTCTGTCGTCCAACACAAAGAACCTGGGTCATTAGGTTAAACAGTTAACTTCTTTTAGGCAGTTAGACAAAATTGATCTTATCCTAGCTGTGCAGGCAACTGTGAATTGCATCACTCTTGTTTACAATAGCAACACAGAATTTAAATGGACCCCTGGTTAATTGAGTTATTAATGCAGACAACTTCATTGCATAGTCCCTTACATTAAATGATCAGCTAATCCTTCCACTTCCAAATTCTTCTGGAATGGTTTTTCAGTCTCAAAACACCACCTTCAAGTGGAAATTTAATCAATGTTCATAAAAGACAATAAAGCTAAAATGTAACCCTTGTAACAGCAGAATGATTTAGACATACTTTATTTAGAGATATACTACAATCTCTTTGTCTAGGAAACTTTTCCTTGTCACTCCCGTTGTTCAGAAGAGTTTAATTTCAAAAAGCTGCAGAATACAGAAGTTTGCCGTTCAGTGACTCTAGCCTGGAAGAAGTTTTAAAGGAACTAAATTAGCTGCTTAGAAGCAGTTATAATCAGAAAAGCAACAATACAAACTGCAAGCTTCTTACTTAGATCTGCTACTTTGTAGTCTGCATTCCTCTTATCTTTGCAACTGTGAGAGCATTTCAAAACCCTTATAAAAGTGATTGGTCTTCACATTTATCATGGCTGCAGGGCTAAATTTAGACTTTAGGCCAAGCTTAATTTTAAGTGTTGAAAACAAAGAAGCTTCCTCTGACAGGTTAATTAAAATAAAGGAAGCTATTTAAACCTGCCCAAGGATATGCATGTCAGTGGTCGTCTTAGTGGTGACGTTTGAAGGGCAGTGTGTAGATGAGGTAGTCAAATGGATGCACCATAGAAAGTAATTTTTTATGCAGCAAGCACATCATATACACACTGTTAGGTAAGCTATATACACAACCAAATTTAGCTAAGACTAATATATTGGTTCTGCTCTAGCTAATGTAATTATTAACTAAGGGTCACAAAGTAAACCTTCATCTGCTTTTGTGAAAGTAAGAGGTGCTAATTCAGTGATGTATTTTCCTACATTTAGAGGATTACTGGCACAGAATCCTTATGAAGCATTGTGGATCTGGGAGGTGGGGAAAGGATTTTGGTGGATCAGGTTGCCAGTTCTTGTATTCTGGGGTTCAGCTAAAGAGTTTTAAATTGTTGCATGCAGTAACAGCACGACTGCAGAAGGTAATGCTTGTAGCCCAGAGGGATGTCATTGAAGAGTGTTAAAGAAAAGCCATTCATACAGCAAACTGCTGAATCTCTGGATTGGAGACACTTATAGGTGGATCACTATGACCTGCACGGTTTAGAGAGCTCTCTTCTTTCACACGTACTGTACTCTACAGGTATGGGATTCTATGGTGATGTTTTTAATACTGAACTTGTTAATCTGTTTTAGGCTAACACTACTCAATACAAGAAATGCAAAAAATATTTCAAATTTGGAACTGGATTAAAGAAAATAATTCTGACTTCATTCTAAGTCAATAGTAAAACTAGTAATTTCAATAAGGTCATCGTGTCCCCAAGATCACGCGACAAAGTTTCAACAAGCACTGAAGAAAACAAATACATCTGATACAGGTGAGAGTCTGGTCTAAGTGATCTGCTAGTTTGCCCAGCCCAAAACCCTCCCAAAAACTGCACAAAAGTGCTGCAGAGAGGAACTGCACAGGGCAGTATACAGAATGCTGACAACTGTGAATGTTTTCTGGCACTATACCAACTCCTAGATGTAGCTGTAATTACCTACAAAAAGAGACTATATTGGCTAGTGGGACATAAAGAAATTAACCTCACATAGCCACCTATGTTAAGAGATCACAAGAGGATGACCCAGCCGGCAGTCTTTTTTTCCTGCTGATTTGGTTCAAGCTCATTTAACCATCAATTAAAAACAGGTATTTCAGTCCTGACAGTTCTCTGTCACCTTCTGAATCAATGAAAATGTCTTCTAGATAAAGTCGGCCAGCCAGAGCACAGCAAGGCAAAGCTATCCTGCCTCAAGCTAACTCAAGGAAAGGCATCACTACTGTTAAAGGAAATCCATGATGATTTTGCAGAAAGGCCCAATATTAACTCTTAATTTGTTATGAGCATCAAAAAAGAAATTATCACTTGCTTGTATACATACAGAATACTGTCAGACATAAAACATGCCTGATTGCTGACAATTATGTGCCTTCTCAATAATTTGGACTTACTGCATGATAAGAATTAAATGTTTTTAGCAAGAACCATTCTGAGAATGAGTAGCTTTTCAATTTTTCTTCAAGTACTTGTAAAATTTGTATTTATCCTCACCTAATGCCAATGACTGGCACACTTTTCACATTGCTAGCTTTAGCCTATTATGTTAAGAAAAAAAAAAATCAGAGAATATACTCTATCATAGGGAAAGATACAGTTTGGCATATGTCTATACTATACTATGTTTGGCACTCGGAAGGATTATGGAAGTACGACTTTAATATTAATTCTGACAATAAGAAAGAAGACTTAAGTGTATGCAATACAGTCACATCACTGACTCTTGATAATGCTCCACTGGTTATGCTGTTATTATGAATTCTTAGAGCACAGCCTATATAATTCCACTTTACCAGTATTATTTCATGGTTTGACTACCAGTCATGTGCATACATTGCTGGTGCTTTACTTGCAAAATTAATCTTATATATGCAGTGTTTCAAAAGTCTGGCCTAAAGCCACAGTATTCTCAAAAATGCTTAATTTTTAGTCTTTGGTCTTTGTCACAGCCACTAAAACCTTTTTAATAAGCAAGACTTAATGCTCTTTGTTTATATATAGAATCATTTACTTACATGATATTGAAGTTCCAGTTACCATGAGACAGGTCAATATCTACCACTTTGAGCGTGGCTCTATGCATGTTGTGTAAGCCAAGACCTTTTATTGCTGAATAGTATGTCAGCTCAGTAGAATAAAATATTTTCTATAGGAAACACATTGTTAGAAAACAAACCAAACTACTGAATCCAAGTTGTCAAAAGAAAATGAAATACATATCCTGTGCAGTCCATGGCACCACATGTCAAAACAATAATAATTTCACTTTTGCAGGACAAGTCGATGTGTTTAATTTCTGTATCAGTTGCTTTTCAGTTCGCTGTTCTAACATTAGTGCAGTATATTTTTAGAGGTGACATTTTGCAAAGGATACTGTGATTTGGTGCAGGCACAGTTCATTAATACTCTCAATTTCTTAAGTTTCAATAAAGAAGGCAACTTCTCTGGAAAATACCACTACTTAAAAGTGGCCATTATACATTGAATTTGTCCTACTCTGACCTTCTCTCTTCAATTTTATGCAACGTTCAATGGAATTTCTCATCTCATATAAGCATTTCCTGACTTAGATCCTGGTCACCATTTCTCTCCATACAGAGTAGACTCTACTGTGAGGAATAATAAGCCATATTCTTTTAGGAACCACTCTAATTAAATTAGGTACTAGCCAGAATTTGCTGAAGGTGATGAGTAGATGAAAAGGAGAAGGGAGGAATATTATCCTCAAGAAATATTTTTTTCAAGAAAGCATTTGCCCTCCTGAGCGACTTTGTGCAAATCAGTACCAATATATTGTGCAAGAGACTATTTTATGACAGTATGTATGACAGTTCGCTATATGGACTTTACTGCTTACAGCAATTTGTAAGTTTCCTTACAAGCATTAAGGAAAAGAAAAGTACTTTCTTTCTCAGGGTTTTTTAAAGACATTGGTTACTCTGAGACCAATTCCTTTTCCTTGATTACGAATTATCTCATTTTGCCACCAACTGGCTTCCTTGTCTTCTGTGTCTCAATGCATTCTCATTTCCCACTGCCACAGACTATTGTTTGAAGGAGGAAAAAGCTCAGTTTAATCATAAAAAAATGAAACAAATAAAATCAGACTAGAGACAGTGAATAGCCAGAGCCACTACCACAAACTTAACTGTTCATCTAAACTTTTAATTACTAATTCACAAATTATTAGTAAGTTTACTACTTACTGAGCAAAATTACCTTTAAAGCTATCAGCTATTTCTAATAGCAAACATGAATGCTCTAAATCCAAAACACAAGTTACAAATTTCAATAGCTAATCTTTCTTCATCCTACTCTGTGGTCACAACATAAATGAAAATATATTTCATTGAATCGTATCCGTAAGTAACAGTGAAATTTGCTACCAACAGATAAAATACTACCTATACAATGACAATACAAAGGAACCAAGCCAAGAAAATGGATTTTTCAGAATGATGATGATAAAAACCAAGCTTAGTATGTTTCAGAACAGTCAGTACATATTTTTTTTCTTTAAAGTAAAAGGAATTCAAAGAAAGGTGTTACAATCTGGTTAATAAAGTCTGGTTAAATAAGCTTGCAGCAAATTAGTTTACTTAGAGAACCTATGGCAATTCAAACTGTATATAGCAAAAAAGTAATGAGATTAGATCTGAAAGACCCAGTAGTGTAAAGATAGCACTATTTTCTTTAAAAGCTGGTCTGACTTGATGAAAATTCTGATTCCATTAAAGTTGAAGGGAGTTTTGCCATGGACTTAAGTGGAGCCAGGATTTCATAAACTGTATGTTCCTTTACATCTGTTTACATCGTCTGGTTTTTTTTGTGTCTTTTAGCATTTTGGAATCTGCGCTCCTGTGCAGAAGGAGAGTAGGCTGGAGAAAATACTTGGCTAGAATTCAGGAGACAAAGGTTCAATTTCTGTCACAGGCTGACTGAGAAAACCCGAATAAGTCACTACCTCCTTCTCTTGTGTCCAGGTTCCTTCTCAGTAAAATTCAGGTGATGATACTGAACTCCTTTCTAAGGTCCCCTGAGATCAAAACATAAAAAGTGCTACAGCTAGGTTGNNNNTTTTTTTTTTTTTTTTTTTTTTTTATTTTTCATCACTAAAACCAGTTTACTAAATTCCAACAAGACACCAGTGTGATATCCCTGAAGGCACAAGATGAGAAACATAACTGGGAATTTTAGAACCTTCTTTTGCTTAACGAGAATGTGTAAGAAAGAAAAACTAGTTTTTAAGTTGGTAATAGTGGCAGCTATTTAAAACATTCTGTATGTAAACACATGACTACTAAGGAAACAGTTGAGGAATAAAAGTGGAAATCCATAATACAATTAACATGTTTATTAAGAAAAATTCAGAATAGTGGAATCTCTACTTCTAGGTAATTCTTTGTTACAGTAGGCTGTGTATTACCCTGGAAATGTCATTAATGCTGCATTTCATGAATTTTCAACAAGCTCTGTATGGACAGAACACTAAGCAAGATGACAGTCTTTCTTTAATCGCTAACAGTTTGAACTTACTCCGGTAGTTGTAATTTTTTTGGTCCACAGCCTGCAGAATGGCTGTAAACTATCTGGCCTTTCATTTTAGCTTCAATCTTGCAATGAAATCTGTGTGAAAGGTTCCCTGTGGCTACAACTTCTAACCACTTCAGCAGAAGGTCATGCTTATGCTTTTAGGGACAATAAAAGGTTTTAGCAAATTTTAGATAAATTCTGTTTCTTTCCTGTTCATTACTTGACTTTTTATGAGTTTTATCTAACATAAAATCTGTGATCCATAAAGAAGGCAAGCAATAACAATCACAGTCAAACAGCTTTGAGTCAACCTAGTGAACTAGTCAACTCCAGTTCACAACTACAGGATGAAGCTTGGGGGTTGATCAAGAAAGTTACCTCAAACACCAGATTAAAACACCCGTAGGAGCTTTAAGATCATGACACAGATTAATGAAGCTAATGCAATTAATTACAAACATGCAGAAATATTTAGCCTTTAGGAGGAGATAAAGATTCGTATGTGGTCAAAGAGCATTTAACAAATGAGCTAACATGGAATTGTCACTTTGCAAATTTAACACTACTAGTAAAACTAACAAGAATTGCTGCAGAAACACCAGCAGTTGTTTTAAAAAATATTGGCTAAGGATTACAGTGTGTCTGCAAGTCTGGTTTTTTAGTAAAAAATTTGGGGTAAGGGTTGTTCCATGAGAACTCTATCAAGAGCTCTAATGTTGAATCTGATCATTTCAGATGCAAAATGTACTTGGCCCCTATTTCCAGTCTTGCATTTTAACTTGCAATTATATGAAATTCAAGCAGAGTTGTTTCATTCTAATACAATCTAGCCTTTGCAAGAAAACGATACATCTGCCATTAGTTTCCTGTGAGGCAATGGATGGCAGAATAATAGATGAGACAGTCTGTAAAGTACAAGATCAACAGTACAGGGCCAAAATTTGCTTTCTATTACTTGAAACGGTCTCTCCAAAACAGAATTCTGGTATATTAAAAATTGAGCTTGGAAAGCCCTGAACAGCTATTGCCAGTGCTGTTCCTATTCCGTGAATAGACAGAACACTTCAAATGCTAGACACTGCAAGCTAAGAAGAAGCCAAGATGAGTTTGCAGAGCTGCAATCAGATGCAAATTACATTTTGCATGAAAACTGAAGTATAACATCTTTGAGATAGAATTCATAGTACTAGAGACTTAAAATAATCTCTAAAATGACTGAGCCTGAATCTAAACTTAGAAGAAAATATCTGAAATTTCTTAAAACTTCAGAAAGTGTCAACAGCCTGCTTAGCTAAATAACGAACACATGAAAAATGCAGAAAACATAAAGCAGTTCAGCAAGACAAAGGTAAAAAGACAAGATTAATACTTAAACTAAATATAACCACAAAGGGCTTGTATTTACCTACATGTAAACCATAGTTAAAACAGCATGAAGGAAATGAACTCTGAACTTCAAAATGTCTTCTCTATTCTAAGATTATATTAGGATCAATTGACTGACAAGAGGAAAATTTTCTTGGCAGAGAGTCGGGAGCCAGAGGAATGCACCTATACATATATATATGAATATGTATATATACTTTTTTAAACTGTAAGAATGTTCCTACCCCTTCATGTCTAGTCTAATATTCCAAGCTGGGATAAATCAAACTGACTCAGAAAATGATAATGAAAGGAAATATAACGTTATATAATTTTGGCATCTTTTAAAATATCAGGTTTTACCTATTTTTTTCCAGTAGAGTTATTAAAAATGAAAGTTCTATAGGTAATAACAAGTAAAGTGCTTTAAATAATGTTTCAGCTTTAGTAATAACCATATCTGAAAGCTGTACATTTTAAGTTTGTAAATGTTATTTTACTGCAGTGTCCTAATGAATTTAAAGTAGATGGGAAGCTTTGTATTAGAAAAACTGGATTATTGTAAGTGAAGAATTCACTGCAGGTTATCTTAGGTTTTTAAAAGGAAGGAAATGATACAGTCTAAATCAAGTTTCTCTTGAGCATCTACTCTTACTGGCATACTTTATCTCTGCACCCTGTTGGGTAACTAAATGTCAGCATTCACTTAATTTCACTTCTGATTTAAGATATCAATCACAGTCCTCTGGTTACTGGAGACTTAGTTCTTCAGGATTGTTAAAAATACATTGTAGGATTTTTATTGTTTCCCTTATAGTCTTTATATGGGGCCACTTTTAGCAGGATAATTTTAGACATAAGCTTCAGTTCAGGAAAGTAGATACACGTTTATATGGGTAGATTAGGTATGTGCATATGTATTGAACTGGTGCCACATTTGCTAGTGCAGTTTTCTTAAACACATTAATTTATATATCTTAAATACTATTTCAAATTGGTCAATTTGCATGATGCACACATACATAATTTATAATGCTGTACACGTTACTGTCACATTTTGCCCTTTCTTTAAAAGCTTTTTCCCTGTTGATGCCAGTATAATCTAATAAAGGATAACATGGTATTTCCTACAGCTCCCACATACTTTCTTAAGTGTTCAATTTCATTTTTTATTCTGAAAGTCTTTCTGAAAAATACGTAATAACAATTCATAGCTATTTTGTATCCTAGAGACATGACCAAGACTTACATTACAAACCACATTATCTGTGAGTGTTTTGCAGTAACTAAAACATAAGTATTTATAATCATACCATCTTGCTGTTCTTAACTGATAACATGAGGTTTACTACAGAAATCAGAAATAATAGTATTATTTCTCAGTTGATTTTATATAAAGACTAAAAGGTTAAATTATCACTGCTTTAGGTCAAATTTGTGTACCATAAAGTGAATGTACAGAGGCTGCTTCATGTTCTATTTTCAAACTAAAAGGTGATGTGTCACCAAGAACCCAGAAAAAAAGTATTGCGTTGCTTTCCTCCTTCTCGCTCCTATTTTTGCCAAATTTTAAAATGTACATTACGATATCATGGAATAAACATAAAAGGAGGCTATTCTCTCCAGGGCAAAGCCCTGAATACAGACACCCCAAGTCCTGTGTAGGACTGCTTTTGTAAGGAGAGGAAAGCCAGAACAAGATCTGAAAAACATTAATAAATCAAAGATAATTTAAATGCATGAAAAGTTTTTGGTGCTTAAGCATAACATACTTAGGAGGCCATGAGTTTTCTAGGGAATCTGGTGATCTTGCACGAACATCTATTGAAGTCATGGACAAACTGCACAAGGTCAGTGACAGACGGGACAACAATGTAAGCGTACTCGGTCAAGGACAGTGAGCATTTCAAATGGCATTGAGATGTTCTCATTACTTGAAAAACAGCCCATTATTACAAATTAACAACTAAGCAAATGTGGTGTAGGATGAGAGGTGACGCTGGTTTTGTAACCCCTCAGCACATTAAACCCAAACTTTAGTCTTTACCGTGCAAACTGTGGCCTAATCACTGACTTGCATATTGCTTCAGAAGAAAGTTCCCGTTTGCTTAGGAATCATGACACCAAGGCAAAGCTGAACTTCTCTCCGGCATCAAAGCTGTGCTGCTCTGCCTGCTGACTCTACCCTGACTTTAAATGGAGTCCAGCTGTCTCCATGCAGATTCCAATGGTAACGAACAGCACTCAGCACTTCACAGGAGACACATAAGTACTTCACAGTATCAGAAGCCTAAAAAGGAATGTTCTGTCTTCAAATACCTCTCTTCCTCCTGTTAATACCAAACCTGTTCTTTTTTAAATACTGGCAACAGCCAACAGGATAGATGTGTTGCATTTAGGTTGGTGCGAGGATTGTGTGTGATCTATCAAGTTTCTTTTGTTTCTGTGCCACTATTTTCCTTCTGAAGTGGGGACAAAGAAACGTGTTAGTGGCTCCAAATTTAATAAATAACACCCAGTAGAATCCAAGCTGTGAATTTCTGTACACATGTTTTTGCTTACTACTTCTTGCTACCAATCATATTTTCAGCACAGAACACATTTTTAAAACAGAAGCTTTGGCTTTATAATCCTGCTCGCTATACTCTGGTTTATGTCAGTCACATCTCCTTTTTCTGGATCAAGAAACTTTAGACTGCTGCCTCTCGATTTTCACATCTTGTGTTTTTGCATTTGGCTCACTGTGCTCGCCTTCAAGTTTTACTTTTGTATCATGTTTTCCATGACTCGGCCTGGGACATGATTTATGGGGTCCAGAACAAGGGATGAACGGAAATAAAAAGAAAAGGCAAAAAAACAGAATAGGAGACTAAAATAGAAGAGCAGAAAAGACCAAGCAAGTGGAGTACTTTAAGATGAAGCCTTGCATTTTCACCTCCCTATTGAAAATGAAGGATCAAATTATGCCTTTGAACTGGCTCAAGTGAGCTGAAGTTTCTTCCCAGTGTTGTTAATAACATAATTTCTGTTAATTTCAATAGATCGGGATTTCATTTCACCTAAAAAGCAAAACCACAGTAGCTAATGATGTTTGATGTTCAGCTTGACTTGGTTTTCAGAGCTCAGATTCTCAGTATTTTCTGAAACTTGGGCTTGTTTTACGTGTCTTGGCATGTTATATATCAGAGCAGGCACCATCCTTTGGATGAACTAGAGACTGCAATCTCTCACTAGAATTATTCTGGTTCAAATGGGCCAAGGTCTTGCCTCTAATTCCATAGCTCCTCCTGGCTGGCATGTGATGCTCTTCCATCAGCCTTTGGACAGCTTTCATTTGTGTGCCAGAAAAATAAACAAGTTTTCCTATGTTTGGACAAGCATATTTAAGTCTTACTGTCTTGCAGAAAGTATATTGTTTGCTTTTTTCTTATAAATGACTGGATATTTTTGAAATGTGTGTTACAATGATTAAGATAATTAATTGAAGGCTCCTCGCCAGCTCAGAGCTAAAATTATACCATCCAAACCAAAATATACCAGTAGCAGATCTACTTTAGTATGACATCAATGCACCTTGGAACTGACAAAAGTCTTTTTAATATAATTATTGACTTTGAATGAGTATGCTTTAAGTGATGAAAACTTCTGAAATGCTTTTCAGCCTGTCTGTAGTATATTCATGAAAAGTGAAACACAAAGAACATGGAAAAAAATGTAAAAGAACATTGTAAGCAATGTGCTTAGAATAATTCCTGCCTAATGCCAAACATCAAAATGTTCCTTCCAATTAATACTTCCCAAAGACATTTTTTTAAGTGGCATCATACGGTAAACTTCTTGCAGAATAAGTATTGTGGCTTTAATTTCTGTAGCCAGGAAGTATTATACAGCATGTTTCCTATCAAAATGAAATGTTAATATGCTTAAAAAGTTTGCAAAACTCCTGTACACAGTTTTTTCAAGCAAGTTAATCCCAAAATGACAAGCAATACTTTTAATGAAAGCACTTTTAAACAGCTGAGGTTTCCGTTTCCAAATTTTTAAAGGATCAAAAGTTTAAGTGGTTTGCATACTATCACAGCTGAAAACAATCACAAGAAAAAAAAATTTAGAAGAAAAGTAAAATTAAAAAAGCTTAATCTAAAGATAGAAATCATGATTATTTCTGTTGCTGTTATAGTTTGAGTGACCCAAATACTTGATTAAATCACAGCAGGTAAGTTACACTACGTGATATAAAACAAAAGAATTCAAAGCACATTCTATGTAGTTAATGCAAAGTAGAGTAATCAGCTACATTAGAATATATTTATCTTCATGTATGTAACCGTAGAAAATGCCTTAGGCGGCTTCAATTAGTCATGCTTTTCATAAAAGTCTGAAAATGACAAGATCCCTTGACAATTCTACAATGATGAAGTTATGCCCAGTAGAAGAGCAATCTCAAAACAGATTTGATCTCAGACTCCTTTCTGGAACAAGGCACGCATTTCAATGAACTGTTCTTCTTCAGGGCTCTACTTACCTATTCTTAACTCTTGTGCTGCCTCTAAACAGCACCTCATTTTGAGAGTGGTTGAGCATCTGTAACTTCAGCTAAGAAGAACTTCAGGAAAACAAAGCTTTACAATTTTGCTATCTTGTGTGAAGTTACCAAGTCACTTAATCCTTCTGTGCCACAAACAGGAAGCTGCTTGTATATCTCAAATGGATTTACATCCATAGCACCAGTATATGGATCTGATATAGTTGAGGGTAAAATAGGTGAGTTATTGTCATTTTTCTTACATCTAATTTCACCCCATTATCTGGTATACTGACTCATACGTTCCTGGCAGGATTATTAAAGACAAGTCACTACTCCGTAAATATGAGAAACCGCAATCTTCAACATAGTCATATTTTCTTTCTTCCAGCAATATTACTATTAGGTGAAGAGAATTAATTTTGATTTTCAAAGTTCATAAAGCCTTTATCTCCTGATAAGCAAGTTTTGAACAAAGTTTTGAAGTTCTCTAGAGGTTTAAAAGTTGTAAATATTACAGCTTGCAAATTATTATTTTTAAATTATTTTCCAATCATGGTTAAATTAGTATTTAGTCCCCATATCAAATGGTATAACCATTACTAATGTGCTTAAATGAGGAAAACAAAGGGTCTTCCAGTAGAAGGTATGACATTACTGATGACATAAATTATTTAACTTCATAACAGGATTCTTCATCCTTAGGTGTCTCAATCGTTACCAAATGAATTAGACTCTGGAAACACATTGGCTTTACACTGTCATAAGAAATACTGCAGAGATATCGCAACCCAATGATAATCCTAATTCTGAGCTTGTATGAGTTCTGTTAAGATAAAGAGATGGAAAGAAAAAAGGGCAAATGTGCACACTACAGAGAAATGAGTTAAGAAAAAAAAAAAAAAAAGAACAAAGAACCCAGACACTTCTAAGGATACATTTCTCTTTCAAAGATATACTCCAATAGGAAAAACTTGCTTATTGGTTTCAGTAATTATTATTCAAGTAAGGAGCGGCAGTCATCTTTTGTGAGACTGTGGAGTATTAATGACAGACAGAAAGAAACTGGTTTGGTTTTTTTTTTTTCAGAATCTGCAGTTAAATGCCACTCTTTTCAGCCAATTCATTGTAATTTAATAATAATATGGAATCATAGAATAATTTGGGGAATCATAGAATAATTTTGGTTGGGTAAGGTTCTCTGGAAATCCAGCCTTGCTCATGCTCAGAGCAAGGGTAACTTCAGACATTAGACCAGTTTGCTGAGGGCCTTGTGCAGTCAGGTTTTGAAGACTTCCAAGGTGGACGTTCCACAGCGTCTGGCCTGCCTGCACCAGCATAGGACCACTCTTGTGGAGAAAAAGTCATTCCTTGTGTCCGACTGGAATCTCTCCTGCTGCACCTTGTGACTGTTGCTCCTTGTCTTTTTCTGTCCATCTCTGAAAAATTCCTGTGTCCTTCTCTGCAATGCCTATTAAGGTAAGGGAAGACTGCAATTTGGCTCCTCCATAGCCTTCTCTTCCCAAGGTGGAACAAAGCCAGTTCCTTCAGTCTTTTCTTGTATGTTCTATACGCCACTCACCTGACCTTTTATTTTAGTGGCTCTTCTCTAGATTTTCTCCAATTTGGTGATCTCTTTCTCTTATTATCTTATCCTAGTATTCTAGGTGTGCCAGCCCACCTCCCTCAACCTGCTGGCTACACTCTTGCCATTCAGAAATAACATAGAAAGAGAAGGAATGTTGTAATTTGTTACAATGGAAAAAAATTTACCTCTTCTCCAATTATCCAATGTTGATACTGTAGACTTAGCAGTGCAAGTAGAAAAGAAGTGCCTAAAGGGACTATGTTATAAATGTGATTTCAGTGCCAATGAATTAGAGCTATTAATTGGATTTTAACACAGTAGATATGATGCATTACTAGTAAAAGCGGAGAAAAATCCGAAGGAAAAAAATACAAATTTTTCATTGCTTGTTTTTCTAAGGATTGGAAATTTCTCAGTTATACCTAATAACTTTATGCTATTTTAAACCTAAGTTTATCAGAAATTTAAGAAGCACCACTGCATATATTATGCAAAGTCAAATTGCATGAAGCCTGACAATGGCAAAATACTTTCTTTCAATGGTTAGTTACAGCTGTTTTCTCGGATTAGAAGTGACAGTGCAGATGGCAAAAACAACAGAAGAAACTTTCCTCTTCACTTTTTCTTGGTGTAATGGCAGCATTATATCAGATAAATCAAATGAAACCCCAAGCCCAACTTGTTAAATGGATGGTAAGTGGCTGAACAAAATTACAGTACTTTTATGGATACTAAGCATAGTTTTTATATATTTCCTTCTAAGGAAATGTATAACTTTGAAAGGTGTTTCAAAAACCAAAAAAACCTCCTTTACAAATGCATGCTGAAAATATTTTAATCTGAACTCTGATTTTTAATATTTCTAAAATTTAGACAATAATTATTAAGTGGTGTCCTTCAGACCAGTTTCCAGTCGCAGTTTTCCTAGAATTTAAGAGACTGCAATCAAAAGAAACTCCAGATCCACATTTTAGCAGCCTCAAAAAAAAAGAAAACAGTGTATGTATCTTTTCATTTGCATAAAGAAAACATGAGAAGGGATGTTATTGAGTAATAACAATGAAAACAGTAAGCTGAGTATTTAGGATGCAAAGTTTGGCTGCACAGTCCAACTTTGACTAACTATGCACCAGAGGCAGTCAACACTGGAGACTTTTTTGCTCTAAACATACCTGTGGAGTACAAACAAGTCTTGTTTCCTTGCCCTGCTTTATGTCTTTAGGCCTCCTCCCCAAGTCAAAAAGAGAGATGTCTTAGACTATGGAGAAGGGGCAAGGGCAGGGGAAACAAATGGACAATGGACTACAAAGGTGTTTCATCACTTTGCACTCTGATCGTAATCGTCGTGTCCATGCTGTCCCTGGGCTTCAGAAAGGTAGCTTCTATGGCTTCCATTATCCACATGGACAAAATATAAGATCTAGGATCTTAAAGCAAGCTATGTCCACAGCATCATCTTCTCATACTGTTTCTGCCTGTATTTGTGATTTGAATCAGGGCATTATTTCTATTTCTTTTTTAGCTTCACATCTTTGTAAAGAATTATTCCATGCTATTAGATAACAAGAAGGTCTTACCTCTCTCTAAACAAACACTCAGACTTTTCGGATAACCTCAGAGACTGTTCAGATGCATTGATGAGAGACTGCTGACAGCTGAATTTGATACCTGATATATTGAACAGATATATGTGGACAGAGAAGAGAAGATACCATGTCCTACTGCTTGCAGGACAGAGGATTTCCACAGGGCTGACACTGGAAGAGTTTTCAAAAGGAATTTAAGCCATTGCCCATTTACCTATTACACTTATTAGAGCCCTTAAAAGTTAGATTTTCAGCAGCTGCTTATCTCTACAAAAACTTCCAACAAGGAAAGCTAAGCATGACTTCTGATAGTCAAGGCATCTCACAAAACCTGATAGGGTCTATCAGTGGTGTCTACAGTTGACAAAAGGCAAGATCTTACAGAAAGAACTTAACTTCGAGACTCTACAAAAACTTCCAACAAGGAAAGCTAAGCATGACTTCTGATAGTCAAGGCATCTCACAAAACCTGATAGGGTCTATCAGTGGTGTCTACAGTTGACAAAAGGCAAGATCTTACAGAAAGAACTTAACTTCGAGAGATCGGAGAAGGAAGAACTGGAGGGGAAACTGGAGAGGAAGTGGAAGGCTTTGAGGCAAGATTTATTGTTGTTTTGGTTCTCAGTCAGTGCTAGTTCTGACACCTGGCCTTTCCGCTTTCTATCCAAGTGATGCCCGTTACTGCTCTGAGCATGTAGACCAAGCAATGGTGAGATGTCAATACCAGAACTGCAGTTGTGAGGGCAACTTCTGGAGAGTGAACTCAGCAGAACAGCCCAAGCCTGGGAAATAAGGATCTGGTGACGCATCCAAAAGCTTTAGGAAACTGGAGGAGAAAAAAGACTTCATGGGAGTAAAGATTTGTCAGCTTCTTACACATATTGCCAGGGCAGGAAAATTTCCAGTCTCAAATACCTAACTTCCCATGTGAATTGTCACTTAGCAGTAAAAGAAGAAAGGAAATTTGCAGTCATAGTTTATTTAGATTTATTGTCAAACCTAATAGTTTGACAGTCAGCAGATATAATACCCATTTCCCAAGCTATTGATATTAGGGTTGCTAAAAATCCTTGATTTCTCTGGATGAAAAATACTGAAGTACAGCTTCTGCTGTCAATCAGCAATACTTTCAAAGGGGGTTAGGAAAAGTTACCAGAGAAGAAGACTGAACTGATACTTCTTAATGTAGAGGTTATGGCACAGAATGACTGACAACAGTCAGTCAGCCAACCTTCCTGTGGTTCATCCACTCGATAGGACAGCAGACACATTGAACAAACCCAGGAACCTCCCCAGGAACAAGCTATCAACCTACTCATTGATCTTCCTGCTAGTGTTATTTATATTGTTCTTGTTTGGAAATGTAACTCTGTACACTGTTCTTCCTTGAAAAATTCAGTCTTTTCTTTCATTGAACTATTTCTTAGGTCTGCTAGACAAAGAGCAAATGGCAAGCATTTTGGTACTAAAGAAGAAGAAATACAAAAGGCAAGCCAGTCATGCCAAAGGTCCCTCTAGTGCAGTATTCTGTTTCAAGCAACGGTCCTAAATAAATATCTAGAACGAGTAATAACAAGGGAAGCAGGTACGATATTATGCCCAGTTCACTTTCAGCCTACAATTATTTTAAGATCAGTGGACTTCCTACGTCAGATTTAATTTCACTGGTTTAAACACCACCATAGTTTTTTTCTTCACATAAATAAAAAGTAATATAGACAGGGATCTGTACAAATGATGCAGAGGTCTCTAGAAATCTAAGTTATTTCAATGTTTGTTGACTTAGAATTGCCAAAATGTCAGCATATTGAAACAGTCTCACAGAAAAACTTCCTATGTAATTGCAAACCGTAATCTGTGATGTGTCCTTAAAAACTGAGTTTGTCACAAATGGTTTCTGGATAGATGATCCAAATTTGGCAATGATTGCATTGTTAT
Organism: Burhinus bistriatus; assembly: GCA_013397275.1. NCBI lineage: Eukaryota > Metazoa > Chordata > Aves > Charadriiformes > Burhinidae > Burhinus > Burhinus bistriatus. The sequence goes on from VYXH01010331.1 coordinate 42,924, forward strand.
AAGATGCTTTTATAGTTGTTCTCTGTCAACAAAGCCCTAAACAAAGTTTCTCAAAATTAATTTTGACATTGCAGTAGGACATTTGTACTTTATGCACGTACACAGACACTTATACATATATGGATAGACCATGTATAACCATGTACACATACACCTGTCTAGAAGATACCAGTTTTCCAGAAGATTATTAATTCGTTCAGACTCCTTCTAGAGCTAATTATCAAAATTACCTCTTGCGACAGAATAGATTGGGTTCTCATTCCATAAGTTTCTTTACATTTGTTCTCTTAATATTTTCACCTTATAGCCTACTGCTTTTAACAAATTCCAATGTTTATTGAGATAACTTATTAACTAACATCACGCAGCAAAGCCACTGCCTGGATTACCATTAAAAATGTCTACCATCTTCCAAAGTGATTATGTGAGGAAAGCAAATCAGTTTTCGACATGTTAGCAAACTTAGGAAATTCTTCTTTATCATCTATGACTTTCTCTATAAAAAGTCTGTTTTCTGACAGGTCCACTCTGCCCTACGGGTCACTTACATGTAAATCTTCAACAGGAAAATTAAAAAGTCCATACAAATAATTCATTTGGTGAAGAGCTCAGGAGCACTTCAACGTAATGTGAAAATGTAATAGGAGGGATAGAGTAACCTATAAATGTATCTTAGATTTTAGTGGGGGAAATTCTGAAAGAAATATAAAGTTGTACACAGTAGCTTTAAAACAACCTTACCAATATATCGCTAGTGTTCTGTATCAAGGATAAAAGTGTATGTTTTAGATCAGTCTTGGGTCAATCAATTAAAGAATTTATTTCCATTTAAAGTTTTAGCCAAGATTTTTATGTATTACTGTGCTATACATAACCTTTAGATGTCACAGGCTATCCACTTTGAATAAGGACGAGTTCTAACTTTGCTATCTGGCCTTGGCACCGAGTGGTTAAATTTTTCTCAATCTAGTATCTGTGCTCTTAAAAAATAAATTTCCCATCCTAAAGGACAGAAGGCCACTGCCCTAAAGTAGGATCTAATATATTTTAAGCTGCCTCAAAAGCATAAAACACTTTCCTATGCAAATTCAGTCAAGAGGCAACACTACTATTAACACAATTTCCCAATGTCTTTGACAGCAAACAAAAAAATCCTTTCCCCATAATACTGTCGGATGTTCTGCTAAAAATATGTATACAGTGACTTGCAGTAGATACAATAACAGCACAACCTTGAAAACTTATATAAAAAGTTTAAAATTTCAGCATGTTAACAATAATTTAATATATCAGATCTCTTGACTGGATCGTTGGGATAGCAATAGCAAGATTGCAAAGCCACCTCTGTGGCTCAAGACCAAATTTAGCTTCTTTTACCCTTTTAAAATGTCATTTCAAACACACTCATGAATCACAACAGTATTTCCTAATTGCTTATGTATATTATAATCTGATTCATTTCCTCAAGTACTAATTTAACCATTTTTTTTTTTTTATTCTTTTTTTTTGAGCAGCAGCAGTGTAGGTCTGCTACTTGAACTATTATACTTGGCAAATTCTTTGTTTTCTTAACAGGAAACCCAAGAAATTTAAAGTGAAATTTTCCTCTTCTTTCAGGTTGGCAACTGTTCTCACATTTTCCAATTATCCTAAATCAATAGAATCTGGTAGGAAACCAAGTTCAATTTTTGCAGCCTATTTCAGACAGCATCATGATATTTAAAAAATATTTTTCTTTGGCCAAATTATCTATGTTAGTCACAACAACTACTTTGGTAGTTAGTGACTGCAAAACTTGATTTCAAAAGGACCAACACTTAAAAATTAACAATACTTATGCACCTGCTTCGTTGTTACTCAGTAAACAGTTTTTAATGACTGTTTAGTTTCTACTCACATGAGTAGTTCTCCATGACTGCTGGATAAATAGCAATTACTCACATGAGTACATGTAGGCCTATGTACAAATGTTTGGAGGTTGAGATTCCAGCTGTTTCCATGGGAAATTGTTTCCCAGTGTATAAGGGCATATCCATCAAGAAAGTTAAGTTGAAATAAATTCTCAGTGTGAATTCAAAGTGCATTAGTTAAATAACATTAAACCCTAATGCACATGGACATGTGTTATTAAGAAAATGCATCTTGGTGTCTTTACTTGATCTTCTTCCACTCCTCTTAGATTTACACTACATAATGTATATCTACCAGTGCTGCAAACTATGTGTTGTGGAAAACATCTGGAAAATGTGTTGATCATGCAGTATTTTAATAAATGGAATACTTTAAATCTTATCAGGTGGGAAATCTTTACTTTCAAAGCGGTATGTTGCACATGCGTCAGGATCTTACTATGTCAGTGCAAGGGCTCATAACTGAGTGCCTAAGCACCAGGGCTTGTCTTTCAACAGAAGAAACAGTCCCATTTCAAGCAAGATTTTCTACAGTCCAGTTGAACTATACTCGACCCCTATTAGAATTTTTTTTATACTATAGTATCATTGAAACTTGATAAACACATAAGTACTAAGAGCCTTTTAGTCCTAAGCGTTTACAGAGTAGGGCCACATTTAAAACTAATTATATATTCATTTTAATGCTGCTACCAGACTGTCTTTCTATTCCTGTTCTCTTTTGCCTTTTTATATTCCCACTTCATTTTTTCTATAGTATTAAAAAGGGATTATGTAATATGATGTTCTGGTGAATGCAGGACCTTTTCTACTCCCTAATAAATATTCAAAAATATTTTGCATACATCCTGCGAACAAGGCTTGTGAAATCATAATGGGATGACTTATGAACATTCATCTTTCCTATACGGAAGTATAATCTAGTCAACTGGATGGTATAGCAAATCGTCCTGACACATTTATATTAATGCATATTTAAATGAGAATAAGAAAGAAATAGTCAAATTTATGTTAAAGACTTCTAAAGGCTTAACAGCATCTTACTAAGTATATATGTCAGCTTAATCTAATCCTCCTACTTCTAACACGTTCTGGGGTCTCAGCACGGTGCCCATAATGCTCTCGTATGTTATGAGGGATTGCCTCTGAGAAGTTCACCATCAGTACTACACTTTGTTCAATAAAACTTTACATCTGGTCATAGTATGACAGAAAGCTATCTGTCTCAAATTTGCATTACAAACCTTTAGCTTCTTTTGACATCAGTAACACCAGCTATAATAATTTCCAATAACCTGTTAGAATATGCGGAGTATACATATTCCTGGTTCTCATCGTACTGCATCAGGTACAAACAAATTTCTCTAATTTATTTGGACAGTTTTAAATAAATGACACTTTCTTTGCACCAAAAAAGCACTCATCTAATCAGAGGCTCATTTGAGAAGATCCGTGGCAGTACTTCCTCCTTCCACTCCAATGATTTTAAATTCTAATCAGAAAAAAGTACCTTTATTCTTTTCCATGCTTTTCCTAGAGGAGACAATACATTGCAATTCAAGATCTTACAAGAATTATTGAAGACTATTTGCTAATCTTATGACAGGATGGAAGTCTACCTGAAATCCACTAAGAAATGGAACAGTTATCTCTTCAACTATCTCTCTTGATTTCTCCGACATGATAATTTATGTCTTTTCCATTATAGATACATCTGTCTGATGTGTTTCACATTAAAAATATTTGAATAGCAGTGTGTAGCATCCTCTGCTATGCTATTAATATTATCCTTTCTCAGCAGACAATGCATCTGATGGTAGTTGAAGACTCCAAAAGGATAGACCTAATTGTGGGATTAACTGTGTCTAACACATGTCGGAGATCAAACATGTCACTACCAGATCATCATACAGATGGTTAGCAACCAGCACTACCTGAGCTGAATTAATAAATGGCAACTGAAAAACTGCTCTCTCAATATCATTTGTGTTCCGGCAGTCACATCAAGGAAACAGTATTTTTTAAAACTCTGTGTATTAGGCCTGCAGATTTTCAAGTCAAGATCAATACATTGCTGCTTTACCCTGTGTCCTAGTAAAACGCTATTCTGTGTTTGAAAGGCAGTTTTACCAACTATCTGATCAGTAGCATAAGGAAATTCCGATACATACTCTGCAACAGAAAGCAACCTTTGGAGGCAGTAGAAATCACCATGGAGACACCCAAATACTCCAAATGTCTTAGGGCAAGCCTACAGAGACAGGTATGAACAAGTTTTGGCCATGCTCAGAGCTGACAAGACACAAAGCAGTGCTATTTTGGAAGACAGTACCGTTCCCTCTTGTGACTTGCCACATTCAGATTCATGAGTTCTGTAAGCAGAACAAGCTTATCTGAACTTGCCTAAATATATTATATGTATGCTTCGAATTCTATTCAGGTAATGAATTAAACTTCTGGGTAATGTAAAACATGCCTTTTTTTCTCCCTTGGTCCTGAATCCAGATTTAGGAAGAAGGCTGACAAGTTAATGGGCTGTCGTATATGGAAAATGAGGACCACCTTAAGGCTCAAGAGGAAAAAAGGAATACACTATGAGAAACTGGAAGAAGCTGTGGTCATCAGAACTTAACAATCTCTAACACCTTGGGTTTCTGTTATAGGCAGGTTAAGATACCATGGGATTCAAAAGAAAGACCTGATATTAGTTCTGGTATATTGCATCTGGGAAGCACACTAAAGGACATGCACATTCGCAGTAATTCTGCTAGTCAAAACTAAAGACTGCCAATAATACAGCAGATAAAGCATACACTATATCATCTTGCTTATGGACACTGTCTAGGGGATCCTGAAATGAATGGAGACCTTACACAGTGCTTTTTAAACTGAGAGTTAACATATATGTGTGAGCACATTTTAAATTATGAGAAGTATAATTATAATAATAGTATAAAAGACAGTCAAGGACATAGTTCAGTAATATGCTGCAATCTTTGGAAAGCTGAGGAGGCTTCACTGTAGACTACATGCCTTTCAGGGCTCCAAGGACACGTATTAGCAGAACACCTAAATATGTCCCTGTGTTTTAACAATATATTAAAAATTAGTCTTCTGATTTTGAATCAGAAGCAGCATATATATAATAGTCTTATATAAGATTGAAACTATCAGTAAGACACACTTCAGCTACAACTATTTTAATTTGAGAAATTATTTTCAAATAGATAGCATATTTCTTTTTCCCATTACATGAACTTTCCGGAAATTTTTCCTAAGCAGAAAAAAGTTATTTTTAAATTCTTCATCAATGAATTAGTGCTACTTGTAAATTTAATGTATTCTATATATTCTACAGATTTGCAAGAATGTATTTCTTACCAGTGGGGATAATGATAAAATTGCTATAATGACAGGAATTATTATGACAGTGCAGGGATCTGAACACAACCAGAATGAATATATGACAATCACAACAAATCTTCCTATGCCTATGCCATCGGTAGTATAACGTGAATGGAATTGAATCAAATTTTTATGTGCACAAATTATTCATTATACTGATCAATATATTTAATAAAGCAAATAAAATTTATTTGAAAGTAATTATTCTATGGCCTGCAAAATATCAGAAAGAGAGCAGGCAAAACGGTAATGTTAATCCCATGCCAGGAACATGTTTTATCAGGTTTCCTCTTAGTTCTTAAACAAGATGTAGTAAAAACAACAACATTCTGTCAGACTATATGTTCATTCCTTGCTTCCTGGATTAAATATGCTTATTCTATGCCACATTTTTATAGCTTTCAATTCCTGTACTTTAAATCTATTAAACAATGTCAAGTTGAATTTTCTTCAAAAACTGCTTCAGGTTAAGAAAAAAAAATAGGACAGTAGAATATTTGAGGGCTAACATTTATGTCAGCTAATTAATATGGATCAGTTGTGGTCTGCAAGGATTTTTAAAGTGCATGCATGTTTGAGATAAATATAGACTAAGGATCTGATTTTGGTCCTTCTCAAATTGATAACAAAGCTCTTACTGATTTCAATAAAAGTATGGTCTACCAGTTTTGTAGGTCTGACAGATAAAATAAGCTTCTGTGCTCTTGCATAATGTTAGTTGCCACAAACTGAGCATAGCCCAAAATACAGAAAGAAAGAATACAGTAAGAAAACAGCTCATGTTCAAAACCAGACACCTAATCTAGAGGATGCAACACCATTTCCTTGTTTTAAAACATTAATATTTCATTATTTATTCTCAAAAGAGTGCCTGTTAGCACACAGAATGTGGTTATTTGAACATAGTTCTAGATCATGACAAAAATAGGCTACCAAATGGACAACTGTTCAGACTTTTATGCAAAAGATCCATTCTCCCTATGTTTGACGCTGAGGTGGCTGGACTTCTCAGCAACTTCTCTTTCATGGAATCCCAGAATAACTCAGATTGGAGCGAGATTGTCTAATCCAACCTCCTACTCAAAGTCAGGTTAGCTGTGAGCTCAGAACAAGTAATCCAGGGTTTTATCCTGTTTGGACTTCAAAATGTCCAAGAATACAACCTTTCCATATGAGAAGCATGCCTGGTAACCAGAAAACTAACAAACATATCTTAATCATAGAATCATAGAATTATTTAGGTTGGAAAAGACCTTTAAGATCATTGAGCCCAACCATTAATAGCACTGCCAAGTCCACCACTAAACCATGTCCCTAAGCACCACATTGACACGTCTTTCAAATACGTCCAAATACGCCCACTTCCCTGGGCAGCCTGTCGCAATGCTTGATAATCCTTTCTGTGAGGAAATTTTTCCTAATATCCAATCTAAACCTCCCCTGGCACAACTTGAGGCCATTTCCTCTTGTTCTATTGCTTCTTACTTGGGAGAAGAGACTGACCCCCACCTCTCTACAACCTCCTCTCAGGCAGTTGTAGAGAGCAATAAGGTCTCCCTTCAGCCTCCTTTTCTCCAAGCTAAACAACCCGAGTTCCATCAGCCTCCTAAGACTTGTGCTCTAGACCCTTCACCAGCTTCGTTGCTCTTCTTTGGACATGCTCCAGTACCTCAATGTCTTCCTTGTAGTGAGGGGCCCAAAACTGAACACAGTAGTTGAGGTGTGGTCTCAGCAGTGCCAAGTACAGGGGGACAATCACTTCCCTAGTCCTGCTGGCCATGCTATTTCTGATCCCTGCCAGGATGCTATCGACCTTCTTGGCCACCTGTCCTTGAAAGGCACTTCTAAAATGTCTTCTTCCAATGAAACCTTATGTAGAAGTAAACAAAAATTACCTTATGCTTAACACCTGGTTTCTGTCATCATAAGTCTTACCTGTTTGTAGTGCTTCAGCATCAAAGACATCCTCCTTGAAGAAAGCTCTAAAACACAAAGGACTTGCACTGCAGTCTTCTGAAAGTTTCTCAACAGCTTCTCTAAACGTAGCAACCAAGTCATGAAGAGGTCCATCTAAATCAAGCTGAGAAGTGGATGGTGAAATCAAGCTCAGACGTACAGAGATTGATGCACAAGATGCAGAACTAGACTCCACAGATTCACAGTCAATTTGGAAGCCCTCTGACAACATCTTCATTGCAAAATGTTTTCTTTGGAGTGGATCATCCACTACTGCAACAACATGCCATTCAATGGCAGCATCTCTGGGTAGGTGAGATATTACAACCACAGCAAGCAACCCACAAACTGCAGTTATATCATGATATGCCTCTGAATCTTCAACCTAAAAGATAAACAAAATATTGTGCATATTACAGAGCCAGCAGAAATTAATGTTGCTCATATTCAGCTAATATAGTCAAAAAAGTATGTGCAGTACAGTTATTTCATGGAGACTGTTTTTCCCCTAAACTTTCCTTCTTATTGAAAATTCATCTTGAGCAGTTACGAATTTGTCTGACAGTTAGTATTGGCTCATTTTTGCAATCTCAAACTACTACTATGCCTGTACCATTTTAAAAAATGCTGATGATAATGTATTTTGCACTTGTTTTGCAATTTAAAAAAAGTATTTTTGCATATAGTAACTTCTGTCCGTACCAATGGTCTTTGAAGAATGCAAGTGGTAGGAACTACCAAAACTGCAGAAATGCGCTAGTAAAGCACATAAGATTTATTTCAAATGTTGGAGTCCTAAAGGTATAGTTCAGACAGTTCTGAAAGCATGAACGATCTTGAATAAACCCTCTTAGAAGATATAATGTGTTTTCTTAATAGCAGAGGTCATTTAGAAAGTACATTTAAATTGTTTTCACATCAACCAGCACATCTCATTAGCTAACCTGGTAAGCTAACTCTGAGTAACTGAGTTACTTTTCTTCTAATTGTATTGAAGTGGGACAGGCTTTCTGCTTCTTTGTAAAAAATTTAGTACAAATTACACTGTAGCGTGTTAACAGGTCTAGGAAGTGAATATAATGTTTCAAAATAGTGAAACACTCTTGTGTGTCCCCTGCAGAAGAAACCCTGAATTTGTAGCCATTTCAACCCGAATTAATTGTACCTATGTGCATTAAATAGCACTAGCTTTGAATCTTAACAAACCTAAGATAAGTTCATAAAAGAATTATTTTGTCCCTGTGTTGTTGCTATGTATTCAATTCTTTTTCATCTGAATACAAACAAAATCAACTTCAGAGCTTTAAACTAGGAACAATACATTGCGCTGGGTTGACGCCATTCAGCTGCTAAGCACCACAAAGCTGCTTGCTTACTCCTTCCCTCCCCAGTGCCACAGGTGAGAAAACTTGTGGATCAAGACAAAGATGGTTTAATAAATGAAGAAAAAAGGAAGAAGAAAGGAGAAAAACAAAACAAGCGATACAAAGGCTATTACTCAGCACCTCCCCATCAGCAGACTGAAACGAAGCTAGACTATGAGCAATGGCTATCCTCCCAAAGACCCCTCCCCTTAGTTTTTATGGCTGAATATGATGTCATATGGAATGAAATATCCCTGTGGTCAGCTGGGGTCAGCTGTCCCAGCTGTGTCTGCTCCCAAATTCTTGTGCACCCCCAGCCTACTCTCTGGCAGGGCAGCGTGACAAACAGAGAAGGCCTTGACTCTGTGCAAGCACTGCTCAGCAATAGCTAAAAACTCTGGTGCGTTACCAATGCTGTTCTGGTCACACATCCAAACCATATCACCATACAGGTTGCCATGAAGAAAGTTAACTCCATCCCAGCCAAAACCACACATTTAGGTCTGCTGTTACCTTGTACTTAAATGCATATACTCATGCTCCTATTATGTATACAACAAGGTCTATTCATGGAAAGCAACCCCCTTTTATGATATACATACTCTCAAAAAGTATGAATTTACATTAACTTATCAGCTCTCTGAACATACTTTTTTTTTTGAACAACTGTTCAAATAGTTGAACAGTTGAAATGCTTATTCTGGCCAGCAGATTATTTTTATTCTTACTTTTTCCTCCATTTTTATGGACAGACAATATATTAAGCATTTTTAATATTAGTGACTTATACCATCTTCTTTGTGTACACAGATAATGACTTTTTTTATATACCAATTTGCTTACACTGCAGTGTGTACTGGTAATATTGTCCATTGCTTGACCTCTGAAAGGAAAAATAATAACAAGGCAAACCTGTCATTTTGCCTGAAGTCGATAAGGCCATATAACTCACAGTACCTTCAATTCACAGGCTCAATTTTCATCCATTCGCTCTCAACTTTGAGAGGAAGAAATAATGACAGGTTACAGGCACTTTATTTCAAAATTCACTCACGAAGTTATTGACAAGCATTTTGCACAGAATATCTTTGATGCTTGACCCTCGTGAGCTGTTTACATGAAAAATGCACTTACTTCTATATTAACGATAGTGGAGTCTAATTCTATACCAAACATGTAGCAATTGCTTTAGCATTTCTGTTTTTGATATAGGAACAAAAATAGGGATAATTTGCCTCAAATTGCAGTCACTTCAGTCATAATAAAATCTCACTGTTTGCTTTCAGTACTTTCATTAGGCTAGCCAGGGCTGTTATTAAGGTACCGACACATAAATGTTATATTAGCACTTAACAGGAGGAGCACAGTATTCTCCTCTAGGAGATGAATTCTAACCTTGTCAATATAATTCTGCTCTGAGTGCTGTAAAACAGTTTGAAAAGATGAAATACTGGAGCTTTCCACTGAGGAAAAAAAAAGCCATGCTCATTCAGGCTTAAAGGCCACTTTGCTGGCCCAAGGTGCTGAGGTACTGTTTAGAAAAAAAATCTAAAGAAGCTCTCTCAGGTCACATCAAGCACTAAGACAAACTTTTCTACTTCCCTGTACTTGTCTTAGGTTGTTAAATCAATTACTCACTATTTCTGCTTGCCTTCAGTTGCCATTTAGAATATGAAGAACTAGATGAAAATTAAGGCCAGGAGAAAGTACATTTCCAAATGTAACAAATGAGAATCATTCTGAGTGAAAGACTGTTCACGGTGTACCTATACAGTACCATAGCACTCATAACCTTTAGCTTTAGAGTTTGCACAAAGCACAAGTGATGGAGCTACTGGGGACTAATAATCTTTCATCAGCTGCTGCAGAATCTTACAGAAATACTTCTAACAATGACCTTTCCTGACTTATTTTCAAGAAATCGCTGACATTTGTGTTGTACACGGATGCTGCATTTATGAGTTAACTTTCAGAAATTTACAACTGTCTTAAACAGCTGAATATCTTTATGATAGCCTGTCTAGTAAATGACGATGAATATATAAGGTCTGCTAAGAAATTCTATTCATATGATGCTGGAACAGTGTAAGTAATTACTAAGAGTGAAAATGAAGAGGAATTATTTTATGACTAAGTTGCTCTTTACAGTTGATTCTGCTCTCTCATCAATGAAATCCAGCACTTTTGGCCAACAGCTGTGGTACTACAAAGAAAAACATGTTTTTAGGGTTCTTGCCCAGGGATACTGTTGTAGACTGTTCTGTAAAGGAGCACAGGCTTTGGCCTACTCCTTCTACATCTTCACAGTCTTGGGGAAAAAAAATTGAGGTAGAAGAGGAAGCAGTTTGGCTCGTAATTCTTGAAGAAAAAGTCACAAATAATTTTTGGGAACCTTTGTAAAATTTTTATTACTGAGAGAGGAGAAAACACTGTTGGGCCAAACACTGTCAAAACCACTGATTCCTTAAAGGATGTTTGACCTGAATTTTACAAATCTTTGCAAATTTCATTAGGCTGCAGCTGTAGCTGTCATCTAAAGGTATCTGCCCTTAAACACTTATTTCCTAGCTATCAGTATTCAAACAATTTTCAATTCATGGGAGATGGTCTGCCTGTCGAAGATCCCCATTTCCAGCTGTTAGCTTTTCCACAGGATTTAATTCTTTCTAAGAACAAATACTGTGAGGTAACTTGGCACTAGGAAAGGTTCGGACGCCATAGGGGAAAACGAGCACATTGCAAAGGTTCATTGTCAACTGCTGAGATAATATGGAGATAGATGCTAATTCTGTGCTACACTTTTACATGATCTGATTCAAAGAGGGCTGGAGAAGGAAGCCAGGTAACATCCTTTTGCTGTGCAGGAGACAGCCTCTGAAAAGAAATGACTCTGTATAAATGTCTTCTTTCAGGAATGCATGCAAACTGGATCATCTTGGATGCCACGCTATGACAGGATTCTGATTCTGTCATGCTGTGAAATGGTAGATCCCAAAACTTTGGATGAAGATTTGATATGACAAGTGATTTAGCTCTTACTGAATCTCATGTAAGACTGTCCTCAAAACAAGATTCATAATATCCTCCCTGTGACAACAGGACCATCTGGTACTCAATTTATCAAAGGTGGGAAAGATGGAGTCCCAGAAATTTTGGAAAAGGAAGCCAAAAAGTAGATTTTTTTAAATACATGCATCGTATTGATATAATTTCCTATCCATAGGACTACGAACACTCTCATTTTTTAACACTTTGCTTTGAAAAAAACCACAACTCAACAAAGGACACTTCCCACCATGAAGAAAATACTGATATTCTTCTGGTGATACAATAAATATTTCAATAACTCAGGGGAAAAACAGAAAGTACAGAGGAGATTTCAGGAGGACTGAGAATATGACTCTGTTACTTGCCTGATATTTTACAATACCAAAGTAAGTTGATGCCATATTACTCTAAACACTGAGAAAAGTGCCATGCTAAACTAAGGAACATCCTGGAAAATCTTCATGGACTGGTTAATAAAGCATCACAGCAGTTGACAGCAGTCAAGAAAGCAAGTAAAACATTATAAATTCTTAGGAAAGGGACAGAGAACAAAGTGAGTAACATTATGCCACTGTAGAAATTCACAGTTCACCTGTACCTTAAGATACACAACTCTTGAATCTCTCAACTGAAAAATAACATATTAGACTCAGAATGTGTTCAGAGGAGGACAACAAGGATGATCAAAAGCTCTGGAGGGTCTGACTGGAAATGTTCTCCAGCCTTCTTAAAGAGAATATGACAGAGGTTTACAAAATCATACATGACATAAGAAGGGTGGATAGGGATAAGAATTGATTTTGCATGCTTGTCCTTCTGTACAAGAACTATGGATCATCAAATGACATTAGTAAGAGCATGTTTTCTAGAAAAACAATGGTGGTGACACTGGAATTCCTTGATGGAGAATGCTGTGGTTGCAAGGACTTTACAGGGATTCAAGGGGAGCCTGAACAAGTACTCAGAACACAGATTCAGTGGGGATTATAAAAGAGACATATTAAAATTCTTAGTTAGTTCTTAATTTATACAATAGTTAATAATTTATATGAAAATTAATGATTTATATAACTTGAAATTAATTTAATTAATTTAAATATGAATTAAAATAGTTTGAGGTTGGGAGAATATTACAGTGGATATAAGCTTTTCCTGATTTTACTATTCACATCTGCTTGGGGCTACTGTTTAGAGTCAGAATACTAAGCAGAGCCTACACCATTATGGCTATTCTTACGTTCTTACATAAGATTTTATGCTTATGCTGATACCAGTGGTGTGTTTGGTGAAGAAAAACAACTGGGCTTCCTTGACAGGACTGGTTCAATTTTCACAACCAGTCCCCTCACACAACTAGTCCTTTCCAATATTTCTGTAATTCGAAGGGAGTTTTATGTTCATCTGCGATATTCCAGACTGATTTTATAGATGAATGGTGAACACACAGTCAAGCAGAAGAATGCAGATAACAGCTCTGAAGTGCTTCTTCAGCTAGTTGAGCAGAGGTCTCGGCATCAGAATATTGGGTTCGAAGAAGTGGGAGTTTGATGCGGTTACTCTTGGCCTCTTTCTGAGAAAAAAAAAAAAAAA